>BMAV01000499.1:247275-254014 GCA_019973955.1 Trichonephila inaurata madagascariensis | reverse complement strand
TATTAAAGTAAAACTATACAGGCATAATATTATCTCATAACATAAATAAGGTATAAGTACTTCTGTTTTTTTTTTTTTTTTTAAATAAGAATTTTAAATTCAAATTAAACTTTTTTAAAAAATTTTTTCCCTTTTGTTCCGTGACATGAATTTCCCAAATAAAAAAACAGATTCTACCAAAAAAATACATGAAAAAAAAATGTTATAAATTTCAAGTCAAAATAAATAAAAATGTATTTCATTTATAATGGATCAATACATTTTTAAATATATCTATTCAATTGATTTCGAAAACAAAGCAGACATTACAAATACAGAATAGTACGTACATAATGAAAATTATTCTAAGAAATATAATGCATATATATATATATATATATATATATTTAATATATAAAAATAATATTTTTTATTTTTTTTTTAAATTTTATATTTTTTTATATATATTTATAATATATAAAAAATATATTATATATATATTATAAAATATATATATATTTATATAGGCTAATGTATATATATTTATATATATATATTAGAGCCTATATATATTTAAATTTCGTTGATGTTAAAACACATAGTAACTGTTTTGAAATACTTATACGTATCTAAGTGATTTTTTCAAAACTGAAGAGATTTCAGTGAATAAACCTTAATTAATGAAATTCAATTTGGGAAATTTTTTTTCGCTTAGCTAAATTTCCCCTTTTTTTCTTTTTAATCCCTACAGGAAATTTTAAATTTTATAAATTGTATTCCATTTTGAGTTAATTTATTAACAAAAGCATATTTTGATTTTTAAGTTAGCAAATCAATTATATCAGTTACACATCAGTTAATTCAGTCATTAATTAAATCAGTAATAATTAATTTCACACGAAAATGCAAGGAGATAAATGCTACAATTAAAAGTACAATACCATCCTTTGCTTAAATCGTTTAATAATTCAAATAGAATAGTAAATTTACATTGCATTGAAGAAGTCGTAAATAAAATTTGGAGACTGTTATAGCAATGATTATATATATATATATATATATATAAAAAGGGAAAGATAGTGTAAATATTCTGAGATATTGTTAGGAAAAAATAATTGGGAATGAAATTTAAAAAAAGGGAATAGGGTTAAAATTTTTAAAAAGAAAATAGTGTATAACAAATATATCAGTGAAATAACACTAATTTAATTTAATATATTTGTGCTTATGATTTATATCCAGTTGATATACCAGCACAGCTTTATTTTTTTTTTTTTTGAAAAAAAAAAGCTGTTTTTTTATATATATTTTTTCTTAAAAATGATTATTTTGTAAGAAGAAATTTGATTTTCTATTGTTAGTACTTAAAAAAAAGCACTGTATTGAATATGAGAAGGCATTAAATCCTTAAATTATTATAACAATATTTATACACGCAGTTTTTCGTTTCATTCAAAATGGTTTTAATTTGGAATTGTGCATTGTTTTTGTACAGATAGTTTCCTCTTTTTCTTTTTTCGATAATTAAAATCAATGTACTTTTTCTAGATATGTAATACTGATCTCGTCAAGTAAGTTATTTTTACGGTAGTGTCTTCTTAAAAATAGTAAGTATTTGAATAACTTACAAAATTATGGTAAAAATGTTTTTCAAAATTTTTAAATGTACTACAGTTTATCCAAAATAATGCTCACCAGGTAAAAAGATGCAAATAAGAATTATTGATTTGAATGAACTAAGTTCAGGCTCGAATGTACGCGATGCAAGAAGAAAAAATATGATTGGAAAGCTTAGCAATAGATGGCATTTTTCACATCAAAATAGGCAAATTTAATTTGGTTAATAGTAATGTCGGAATAAAAACAATCACATAGGCTATAAGCGACGGATGTCAAAATTTGGAACTTCAATCAAGCAATCAAAATGTAACTCTAGCTAGTAATTACTCCCCGAATTTTCCCACTTTGATTCGAAGACTCACACTTAAAAATTTCGAGCCTAATCACATTTAACATGTATTAGTACCTCTACACGGAAGATCTTCAGTGGTTCAAAACCAATTACAAGTTAGTGACTTCTGGGCTACTGCGGCCAACAAAGTATGCTAAAGATGAAATGTATGCTACATGCATTAATTTTATATCATAAGTGCTTGGTGTGTGCAATTTTCCACATATTGCATCTGAAAAGCTCATCATGACTCTGTTAATGAAGAACAGCTCTCTATACGGAAAGTTAAGAACAATAAATGTGTGACCATATTTTTAAAGTAATTCCGTGCAATAGAGGGTTTGAAGAAAGGCAACAGTCTGATTATTACCAAAGATCCCCACCAAATGATTTAGACATTCTCAAAGACATTGGCTTATTTAAAATGAAACCTAAAAGAGGAATTAAATCCTCTGTTTCAACATCAGTGAAAAATGTCTTCATGCCAGTTCGAGTTCTCCAGCACTGGTGGGTAAACAGGTGATGCCCGTCAGTAAAGATCCCTGCGATCACTGTGTGTAAGATTTTACAAATCATCCTACATTTCTATCCATGCAAAATCTACAGAGTTTAAAACACCTTTTGCCCCCACTTTAATTTAAATTTCTGTTCAACTTCTGAGGGTTTTTTGGGCCCCTTGGGAAAAGAACAATTATTGAAAATGTATTCTTTTTTGGGGCCGGATGTCCATTTTCATTTCCATAGATATGTCGACAGGTATAAGAATGGATAACATAAAATTTGTTCGATAATCATTCAGTATATTTTTCATTCTGTAAAAGAAACTTGAGTAGAACAAGGGTGCGGCATAGTTTATTGAAAGGTCCTTAGTTTTGAGGAAAAAAAAACCTACTGGTCTTTTTATTTAACATTTCCCTTTTTACAACCAATTACTTTTAACCCCCAGAGTGCAGATGCTGCTTCTCCACCCATTGAAAATCCTTTTAAGTGGCTGTTCAACATGCATTTCAGAAATGATATAGTTCTCCTCAGCCATTTTTAAACAAATTGCATGCCATGATAACCTGATATAAATCCATTTATTTTCGCAGGGGAAAATTATCAAACATGTTGTTTCGTGTTTTTGTTGAAAACGTAGCCAAATTTGAAAAAACTTCAACAGTACTTTTACATTATCGTGAAATACATACTGACGGGGAGAATTTTTTCGATTTGAACTTGTTCGTTTAGAAAATAGGATATTTACCCCGAAGTCTCTCTGATTTTAAAAAAATTTTATATAATTTTAGTTTTTTTCTTTTTTGGGTTATTTGCCTTTCGATAGTTAAACATCAGTTACAAATTAGCATCAGACTGTCATCATGAAAAGTAACTAAGAATGAAACAACTGCCAAATGACTTGTAAAATATATTATTCATTGACTTTCTTTCAGTAAAAAACTAGGGCATAGTGAGTATTTTAGTAGCTTTAAACTGCAACCCATTTAATGGCAATCGTATTGAATTTCAAGTCATTTGAATACAGGGCGTTTTGAGGGCAAAAGCCCATTTTTGGAAGGTTTGGAACTATATACATTTTTTTTTCTACCATAGTATTTCCTCCTTCATCGTGAATATTTACGTCATTTTGTCCAGATTGTTTTTTCTCACTTTATTTTACAGCAATTTTCAAAGTTAAACTTAAAAAAAAAATAATAAGCGCTCTGTATATAATATTATGCGTTATTTTAAGTTATATATAACATTTATAAAGAGATTATAAAAAAATGCATTTTTATTATATATTATAACATTTTAACCTTTATTGTTTAAATGTTTGATATATTTTTCGTTTCAAACAAGTAATCTTATCTAATTTTTGAATTTAAAATAAATTTTAAATAAACGTTTTTTGAATTGTAATTTTACTTTACCTCGCAGTCTGAAGCAACACGAGGGAGTTTGTTAACGAATTCCACACTTCTAGCCGCGGTCATGTGGCGATGATGACACACAAGATGACATCCTTCTTCCCGAACTTCCCCATCACGTTAACGGGTGAGCTTTTTGAGCCTCTATAGATTTAACATCTCTCTACATCATAATTCTCTTTATAGGCACTAGGCGAACCCCGACTAACAACTCTATCCATATTTTTACCGACCCCTCAACCTCTAAACTACTTTTTGAACCAAAAACATGTAATTATTTTTATGTTACTTGCCACATATATCAAATTCAGTTTCGAAAATTTTAAACTGAGAAAGAAGATCCTAATCCTGAATAAAACTGACTGAAAACGAAAATTGTTTTTTCTTTCATATTTACTTAAAATTATCTAAGAATAAGTTTTATTTTACGGGACGTTTTATTAATTATTATGGTGACGTAGTTAGTTTGCCATTGACTTTTTGTACCCATGATTGCTAGTTTGACCCTGGCTCAAACCGGTGGATTTTTTTTTTGATGCGTAAGTCGTCAAAGATCCCGTGTAAAAAGGATTATACGGATAAAAAAGTTTCCTTGAGTGTCCTTTTGGGTGGTGTTTTCGAAAAAATTTAAATTCCCCTTTGAAAATTTCCATTAGGACCCTATGTGCCTCTGTTAAAAAACAAAATTACTTGGGTTAGTTAATATTGCCTACATGGTGGGGGCCCCCTAGAGTTATACCAGCCTGGGGATCCCTTGGGCCGGGAGATATCTAATACCACCCCCATTACAAAAACAAAAATAATAAATTAGATTAAAAATATTCATTGATAAGTTTACTTTTCCAGAAATGTATATGCTAATAATTAACTTGGTAATTTTAAAACACTTTCCCAAACCCTTTATGCTTATATATGCTTAGAGAAATATAGCTTTTGTATAGCGCTTAATTTAAGAAATATTACTTTTTACTAATATTTGTGCTAATAGTTTTCTTTTGTGGAATCAGATGTAAGTTATATTGTAGTTAATAACACAGATTGATTTAAATGTCTAATCTATTAGGAAAAAAAATGTATACTTTTACTATAATTTTTTTAAAGAAAAAAAAACCCCTTAAATCTTAGGATTTCTAATATTAATGAAATAATTTTAAAATTTTTTCAATAATCGTAAGTTCAAAACGTTTATTTGAGTTATTCCGATTTTATATGCAATAATCTTTAAGTTATTCAAAACACCAAGATGATTAAAAAGGGTAGAAGATGCAAATAAAATAATTTTAATCTAAATTTAGTCCAAGAAAAATTTATAATAAGTTAAAAAAGTTTCTCTCTAATGTATTTTTACAATCCTTTATTTAACTTGCAATGTAAAATGTTCGGATGGAATCTTGCAACTCAATTTTGAAAATGATATCCTCGACCGATTGAGCTGAAATTTTGTAAACACGTTTTTGTTTGGGTGACAATGCTGTTTTTACACAATTTGATATCCAAAAATTTAAAATAAAATTATGTAATGGTAATTTTTTCGGGGGGAATCTTTCAACTCAATTTTAAAGCTGATGCCTTCAACCGATTGATGAAATTTTGTAAACACGTTTAGTTTGGATGACAATGCATGTTTTGACTATCAATACTCTGATATCACAATTAATATAAAATATATGTAATAAGGTAATTTCTTCGGGTGGAATCTTGCAACTCAATTTTAAAGCTGATGCCTTCAACCGATTGAGCTGAAATTTTGTATACACGTTTAGTTTGAATAACAATGCATGTTTTGATTATTTATATAATTTTATAAAAATTAATTAAAAAAAATTTTAATTAAAAAATTTTTTCCTATGTTAGGTTTTTTACCTTCCTCGAACCCTCGTAGCCTAGTGGTTAGAGAAAAAAGACTTCAAGTGAATTGACCCCGATTCGAATCCCGGGAATTCATAGTTTTTAAATTTTCTTTAAAATAAAATAATTTTCCTTCGAAAAAAATTTTCTTGATCAAATTTAAATTTCCACGTTGTTTCCTGTTTTTTACAAGCTTTTATTTAGCTTGCAATGTAAATTGTTCGGGTGGATTCTTTCAGCTCAATTTTGAAGCCAATGTCATCAACCGATTGAGCTGATTTTCTGTAAACACGTTTAGTTTGGATGACAATGCATGTTTTGAATATTTATATTGCGATATCGCAATTAGTTGAAAAGATATTTAAAAATGTGATTTGTTCGGGTGGAATTTTGCAACTCAATTTTGAAGCTGATGTCTTCAACCGATTGAGCTAAATTTTTGTATAGACGTTTAGTTTGGATGACAATACATGTTTTAACCTTTTATAGTCCAATATCGCAATGTAACATATATTAATTAAAATCTCTTTACCTCTCTTAGCTTTTTATTTGCCTAGCATCTTATTGCATTGAGCTTAAAGAAGTTCCGATTTTTAGACCTTTTTTTAAAAACTAGTGTTATTCTTTCTATCAAATTGAGACAAAAAAAAATTACATAATCGGAAAGATCATTTATTTCGTCACAATACGGTGTAATTCTTTTTTAAGAAAATAATGATATTTTTTTTTTTTTTACGATTTTTTCCAAAATGTATTTTCATGAAAATGATTTCTTAATCGTTCCATATGATTTTTTTTTTTAATGTATCGATGTTCTGTACTAAAAAAGTTCAGGATTTTCTCTTTTAGAATCAGTCATTTAAAAAGTAAAATATCAAAAACCTTTTTTTTCTACGATTTTTCAAAAAATACTCAAATTTTTAATAAAGCATTTAAAAGCTTCATTATTTTTAAAGATAATCGCACGAAATTTTTTTGTTTGTTTGTACAATAGTTATCGTCCAAATTCTGCACAAAGATTTAAAAATTTAGTTTAAAATTACGGATTTAA
>BMAV01000499.1:189775-242275 GCA_019973955.1 Trichonephila inaurata madagascariensis | reverse complement strand
AACGAATAAACTTGTTAATTCTTACTTTTTTTTCTCGTTTTAGTATATAAAATAATATGTGCATTATAATAGCAACTGAAAATTCCCATAAACAAAGTATCAGCAGTATCTCCTTATATTGACCAATCATTTCTCACAGAACAAGTATTTCAATTGAAAATATCCGTTTGCTCTAATAGCAAAAAAATTGAACGCTTTTATTTAAATTTTATCATTTAAGAGAGTAATATTTTGAATCAATGAGTCTCCATGACAAAATAGTTATGTAACCGTGATTTATAATTATGTTTTATTGTTTCTTATAAGTAGTTAATTTTTGGTTTAAAATGAATTATTTGAACGAATATATCTACGTTGTGTAAATATAAGAATACGTCATCGCTACTTTATAAAAATACTGTAATACAAATAAATAATTTAAACACTATGCGGTTTCAATTCAGTAAATTTAAGGTATTTTGAATTTAATTGTGTGAATTCATTTTTCTAGGATAAAATAATAAATTAGGTGTATCATTAATTATTAAGAATAAATCAGTAATTCTGAATTGTTGCTCAAGGATGAATTAATCAAGCTCCGCATAAAAATAAAGCTTTTTTACATAATTTTAAAATGTTATAGGAAAATCTTATATCGCGATGGTTTCTTTGATAAATAGGAGAGTAGAAGCCTGATCATTGGCTATTCAATATCCATGCCCGTTTGGCATTGCTTTGAAAGCAATCTAAGGAATAAGAATATTTCTAAGGAATTCTATAATCTAAGGAATCATTTTTAGAATATTTGAACGCAAGAATTTATAATTATTTGGGCAAAGTTTAAGAATTACTTAATTGAATGATAAAGTATGCCACATTTCATAATTTAGGATAAAATATGATGAATGTTTTTGCATCATTTCCCCTGCATCCATGGGCTATCACCTTCTAGTCTTACAAAATTTCGAATGCATGCTATTTATAAATTTGCGTACACAGACTACATTTTCATGGGGAGGTTACACTTAAAAAAAACATAGGCGAAACTACCGAGATGTAATCTTGATGCTAAAAATTAAAAATATTTTGGTCTAGGGGTGTTTTTGAACCCCAAACCTTGTGTGCGCCATTGCCACTAACGCACATGCGAAGTTTACGGACGTTAGGTTACAGTTTCTGGTAAATCAATTCTGCTCTTCAGTATTTTTTATATAGTGCTAATATTTCACATGTGTTATTAGCTATTTCTTTAGAAGTCAAAATCTACATGTAATGATTATAATTTTTGCTAACAGATTCTGAAGATTTTAATCTGATATACATTCACAACATAATTATTGTCCCCAGCGAAATGTCTTTATATTAATTATACTTTATGATGTGATTTGTTTCGTTACAAGATTTCTATCATGTTGCACATGTAGCATATGTTCCAAAAACAAGTTGTTATTCGCACCAATAAAGGTTTTTCAAGAGAATTATTAGAATTTTTTTCTCCCTCTGCCATATTTAAAAGAAATAATGTTTTAAGTAGGTTTTTAAGTTCAAGTTTTTTTTTTTTTTATATTTATTCTAGGTTATAGTAAATATTTCTATGCTTCTTTATTTTGTAAGTTTTTGTGTTTATTAATAGAACAAATATTTTGATTTGTCGTCTCTTACACCTTTTTTTCGTTCTTCCTTTCTTAATTTCTATACATTCAATATCTTATTTGTATACATGACATTGAAGCTGGGATTAAGCTTGGTTATTTGTCGATTTTATTTTTTCATTAAAAATTTATTATGCTCTACTTCAATTATTCTTGTTATATTTTTCAGAACAAACAAGATATATTTACAGTACATATTTACATACCCTTAGCGAAGAAAAGTTAAGCAAGAAAGTTACTTTGCCTGATTTTTTTCGATTTATCATTTAAATTGAAATCTAAATGCTCCATCTTACAGTTGATCTGATGTTTTCTAGTTTTTTATATGCTTTCATAACCAGTTTTATTTTTATTTCTACTTCAAGATTCCTTTCATCTTAATATTTCTATGGAATTCAGTCCAATGTTTACGAAATTCTTTTAGAAAAATAAATCTTTTTATGCCATGTTTTCAATGTGAGGTAGATTTGTATTCATAAAAGTAACCAAAGTATTTTTTTTAGATGCAAATCCAACTGTGTACTAAAATAAACATTAGAGAAATTTTCTGTCTCCATCTATACCTGTATGCATGTCATAGCTGACTTACCAATAGGACCTACTGTTCATTGTAAAATAGAATTATTATTAATTCTTCCCATTCGAAACTTATTACATTTTTGCACATAATTAAATGTAAGGAAAATCGTCAATTTATTCTTTATCTCATATGAAACAAAAATCATCTGAAGTTGAAAGATTAGAGATTGGGAAAAGTCGTCTATTGAAGAATATTGAAATTCGGATGAAACCAGTGGAAGCTATCATGAAATAATTTACAGAAAAGGGTCGATTAGACCCATTCAGGATAAAAGTTTAATACGTAAATCAGTAAACTAAAACTAAGAGGATTAAATCCTTTGTACAATTCAGTATGGCCATTTTTAAAATCATTGGTATATTATTATAAAGCTTTGTAAATTTAAAAAAAGAAATATATAGATTAGTATTTGAGACTTAATTCCTTATGAAAATATATTTCTCACAATATGCAAAATGAAACTAGTGTTTTTCTTCGACATTTAAACATGAAAAATTATAATTTAGACTTAGTTCTGCTAGTCAGCAAGAAGTTCTTCACTAAGACAGAATTGAAAATCGTTGCCTTGGATGTTATTGGGGGCGGGGAGGTCACGATTTTATACGACACATTGGATGAATGTGTTCACCAATTATTCGGCTCCCAGTCATGTTCGTAATTCTAGTGTGGCCGTGGTAGCCTTGTGGTCAATGAAATCATAATACTAAAACTCGAAACCAGTAATGTAGAATCAAAATTCTACTACCTATTGCATTATTTTCCTTTAAGTGACCACGGTATCCTAGTGGTCAAGGTATCGTATCGTGGCTGGCTTGTTCCAAGTTCACGCCCAGTATAACTAAAGACCCACCGTGTAGGGGTGTGATGTACGTTAAATCAGTCGAGAGCTCAAACGTCCTCCTGTTAGTGTCTTGTGGTAGTTAGGAGGGGGTGCCAGCTTAAATATAGTCCTCGTCACTTTAGATCAGTCACCAAAAGCCCACGTGTAGTTAAACAGTGCGACGCCAATATCCACTCTCACCCACTCGTAATTAAAGTACAGTGTTGTACCTTTGAAACTTCAACTTGAACTCCGCTATTGAAGCAAATTGTGCAATTTTTGATGCTGAAGTGGCAGCTGACTAAATGTCTTTGACTGAAAACTCTAAAAGAAATTATCAGAACATGGTGACCTGCATTGATTCTCAGGGCTCTATATCAAAAGAATTTCTTCAGTCTTTCTTTCAATTAATAGACTTTTTTTTTCATGTCAACTTTTGATGAATTATATAACTGATAATAATACCAATGTCACCCTGCAGTTAATTCCAAGCCCTTGTGGAACCATGGGTGATTAATTTTTGACCCACTGATTAAGGCTTACTCTGATTATCCCCAATCCAATCTTCCTGTTTGTTATCAAAGTGCTAAAAGTACCACCATTGCTAGACTTAAGGTCCTTTTTTGAGAGAAGATTTGGGATTCTGTGAAGGAAAAGAAAAGGAATTTTTAGAAGGAGAGATTTCATTTATTGTGATGTCCTAACACCTGACAGTGACGCTAGCTTTTGAATAAACCTGGATATGAATACTTCACGAAACACCAGTACAGATTCAATTTAGTAGACTCCCCATCTTAAACTCTCTGCCAGTGCTTCTCAAATTTTCAATATTTGCGACCCAATATTCAATCATTATTTTTATCGCGCTCCCCTTCCTTACGATAACAATGTAAATTCAGTAATATTATACTTTGACGCTAAAGCTACAATACTTTTATCTTTTACAATACTACTTACGTGCCTCCAGCGTATATAAAAGTCTCTCTCACCCAAATCATTAATAATTGCCCCGGACGTATATATACGTCTTTATAATGTACGATCTTTTCTGTGCATTGCATCCATAAAATTATTCCGAAGGCTTTGAAACGACATAAAAGGACCTTGACAGTGTTTGTGAATGATTTACTTATTTCAGAGGATTTGCTTTTTTATTCATTTTCTTAACATCCCCTCTAATACATCACATACGCGTGCCTACGTGGAAAATGGGAGCTGACATTAGGGAAAGAATCACGAAACTTTTTAACGTCATTTAAGGAATTAATTATAAACCGTACAAATTATCAGGATAAATGTTTATTTTTGTATATAATTTTATGTAGGACAAACCCATGGGGTCACTGGTAATTATCAAACTTGTTATAGTATAATATTATTAAATTAATTACGAAATTAGTTTTGTAGTACTGATACAGTTTTAAGATTATTATATCAGTGTAAATGTGTATTTTATTTTTTTCAGAATGTATTTCGTTTGTTTATTTTCAATAAATTAATTATTTTTTAAAAATAATTTTTTGTTAATGACTTTTTAATATGCTTGCGCACCCTTCGTAGAGTTATCACGCCCCTCTAGGAGGGCCCACCCCACAGTTTTAGAAACGCTGCTCTATGCAAACCTATGATATGTAAGTCCATTAGGTCTCTTGATCAGTACTCGGTAACGTAACTATAACCAGTGCAGTTAAAAACATTATATATGTTATTGTGTTTTTAAATTTTATTGAGATGCAGTCACAGAGTAAAAGTGGACATGCCTAATTATGTAGCATGATAAAAAGTGTTCAATGTACTGGATAAAAATTCCTTGAGAAAATACATAATGAATCTTCATGTATTAAAAATTTGTGAATGTTAGGATTGCATGAAGCCCAGCGGCTGAGTGGTTAGTGATTCGAGCATTTACACCACATCCGGGGGAAATTGGTTGGGAAGGGTTTGACTAGCCTTTAATCTCTTTTGAGGTTCGGGGTGAGTACCAAGGTTTTAGGGAAATTAACACTGGGAATTTCCGTCAGACCCGGGGAAAACCTGACCAGAACATCTAATCGTACCCCAGGGGGCCAAAAGGGCGCGTATACGAGTTGGGGACAGTAGAACTTGACCTTATGGGGTGTTTAACCACTGAGTTAAACAGTGTTTATCAAACTATGGGGGGCGCCCCCCTTGGTGGGTGATAACCCCCACAAGATGGGCGGGGGTTTTAAAGTCGAAACAAAAAAAAAAAAAAACATTAATTTTTGAAAAGGGAAAAAACACAAAATGCCCCGACATAATAAAAAAAAAAATACACATTTACACTGAAAAAAAAAAATTGTATCAGTACTGCCTGTATTTTATAATGAATTTAACAGCGTTTAAAGGGAAAAGAACGTTCTAACCCTTCAAAAACATTTTTTCAATTTTCATCTTAAAAAAAAGGGTTTTTTGCTGATTCCAAAATGTATAAATGTAAGGTTTGCTTAATATTAGTAATTGGGTTTTTAAAAGTAAGCCGCTGTCACGCCTGTTGTTTACGTTACCACGTCAACTGCCACGCCCCTTTTACAGCGACCGGTGTTTTTATGTATATTGGTATTTTATATCATTTAATCTGATTTATTTATTTTTACCTCTTGTGGTTTTGAGAAGGACTATAACTACTCAACTACTATCTTGTTTATACCAAGCTGTATGTTAAATTTTAAACATTTTGCTCTCGTGCTTGAGTTACAAGCTTACGTGAGTTACAGGCCCTAGTATTTGACTGCTAGTACTTTTTTGTTTACATTCAATTTGTTTTGCAATTTGTGAGAATTTTAAACATTTCAATGCCTCGACAAAAAGTTTGAACCCAAACTTTGTCGTTTTAGTCGTAAAAACACTTCAGTAAAGGCTGAAAGTGAACGAGTTGATGTCAGTGCATCTAAAAGAAAATTGAGAAGAGTGAGAGAAATAAACATCTTTGGACTATGAGAGATAATTTTTCAGTTGAAATAAAAGCAGGGAGAAACATGTTGTGTATTGACTTAAATATGCACAATGATATTTTCAACATAATATTTGCAAAATGCGAATATTGTGATAGACACTTTTCTGCTTTGATGTTGCTGAAAATAAAAGTAGTCACCAAAGACGCGCTACCAGTGTGTAGCAACTTACAAGTATTGTGGTTCTACAGGTCATTCTTCAATGACTTCAAATACCGTGTCAGATGGATATGAAGTAAATTTGAGATTTGTTTGGAATGGTGCATTGAAAGAGGAAATTGGCAAAAGTGCAGCTCAGATATTTTGTGCACTGATGAACTTACACTCCTCCTCCAGCTAAATTTGAAGGACCTTATACGCCAATTTTAAAACGTTGGAAAACTGTTGTTTTATCTCGTTCAATATTTACGAAAGCTGTCGAAGCTGTCTCGTGAAAATGAGAACACAGTAAGAGTATAGCAATTGCTCTAGATGATGGGACCACACCAGCAGAAAAGAGACGCTCTTCGAAGAATGGCGTTGCCAACTGCAACTTCTCTCGATAATGGAAAAGTTATTGATTTTGAGGTGCCTATCAAAATATTGCTTTGAATGCAAAAATACCTGAGCAAAACCTGTGTGATAATTGCCAGGTAAATTTGGTGCGGGAGAATGGAAGAAGGAGCATTGCGGATTTTTAGTCATCCTTACCAATTGCGTTCGTTATGTATTCAGTACGCGCGGGGAGATAAGGTGCGAAGGGATTCCTAAAAGTTCAGAATAAAACATATACGGTGATGATGAATTTCCTGTTGAGAAAACATACTTGGGAGTGCATCGGCCACGTCAAAAAAGGATAGAACGGGCGAGGCCTAAGAACAATTTACAAAATCGCAAGCTGTCAGAGAACAAACCAATATCTCGACGAGAAGGCTGACAGATGCAAATTCTTCGAAATATTATGGCCTAGCCATAAGAAGAAGAAATGTTGTGGAAAATCAGTCTGGGTATGTCCAAATCCATCTGGGCAATATATTTCCATAGCTGTCGACAGATGAAAATCACCCAACATGCTATACGTGCCTACGGGAAGAGGACGGTGGGTACAATAAAAGCATTGTATCGGGTGAAAAATACACTCACAACCATTCCTCCCAAGCAGTTCTTTTAAAATTAAAAAATTTTAGAACTTAACTGCAAAAAACCAACTTCTTACTTATTAAAAATACTTTGCATGTGAAACTCAGAACTAACGAACGCTTTAATAACTGTGTGTGTGAATCGTGTGTGTGCCGAAAAACACATTTGTGAACAGAAACTTTGCAAAAATGGGTGTTATGTGGATGCGGTTATATTTTTCAATGAAAGGAAGGTGCATACGCAAGGACAGAAGTATTAAAAAGCATTAAAAATCCAGGCATCAACACTTGTGCGGGCAACCATAAATTGACTACGTCAGGGTATTTTGTGGCTGAGATGACTGGTGCAAAAGCCTACCAAAACCAAAACAATAAAGGCAAATTAAAGGAAGAAGGATGCTTTAGAACAGTCAATGCAAGATGGTGATACAGTGTTGGAAATTTTTAAATACAAATCTTAAGGCCAATTGCATCATTTTATTCCCCAGTTTTTTTCAATTTTCTCAAAATGTGTGTGTTTTTCAGATTTTTGGTACATGTGTAGAAAATTCTGGTGTTATATTTTAATGAAGCTTGGTATGAGCTTTTGTGTCATGATAATATGTATTTGTTAATGCTACTAATTTTACATTTCTGAAATGTTAATATTTTACTTTTTATTGTCAATTCAAAAAAATGTCATTTTATCAAAATTTCCAAAGTCAAATTCAGAAAATTTTTTTAAAATTACGGTAAAGAAATATAAAAGAACTATTACATTTAAATAAAGGTACAATTTTATAACACTAAAACAGCATGTTTTTGTGATTATATATTATAAAGAGGAAAAAATACATGTATGTATAAGAGCACCATGCATCCGAAACATTTTGGTGTGTACTTTTTCGAATCCTTATATTTCTTAAATATTTTATGCATTTAACAATTTTATGTTGTAGTATATTAAGAAAAATATATAGGTTGTATGACACACACATTTTTTATTTATTTATGGAATGCTTTCTGTTTTTACGAAAATAATGTTGTTCTTTCGAAGCCAAATTTTGCTCATTTTTATGTGTCATCGAGAACGTCCCGGTTCCCTTAAGAACAAGTTGAATAATTACCAGTAGTAGCCCCATGAGCATGTCGCCAAAATAATATATAAAATTTAATACCCCGATAACTTGATAATTTATAGTGTTAAAAGTCGATATGTAGCTTTACGTCAAATTATATTATTATTGAATTCGAACACATTGTTATTGTGTATGGAGGGGCGCGATGAAAGGTAATACGATTGAGAATTGGACATTATAAGTACATAACGCACTGAGTTTGTAGCAGTTATAATTGCAGCCTGCGATATTTGTCATTGTTCTTTAATAAAATTAAAAGTTTTCTCTCTTTAGGAAAAAATTTAAATATGTTACCGTTTTTACTTATGGCTGACACTTATGTAGAGCAAACTAGAGCTACAGATTGATTTCCCAGTATAAACCTCTAAAATGAAATTTATTAATTGATAGAAAAAAAATCTTCACCTGATGAGATTCTCTATATAAGTTTTAAACGAATACTTAGATATTTGAAAATCATTATTTTATGGGACGTTGGTTAAAAGGAAAGTTGCACATGTATGCAGTTATATATAAATAAGTGTTTATTTTGCTATTTATTTTGAGGAATAAATGAATAAATATAATTTTAGTATGAACATAACATGATAAATTGTTATTGCAGTTTTAATTTTAGCTAATTTAATAATCAAGTATTTTAAAACACTTAAAAAAACCCGTCAGAATTTAACTAAATCCATTTTAATATATACCAGTGTAACATTAAAGCTTTAATTCAACCAAAAAGTCAGGTAAAAATATAACTAATTACAAAGAAATTTAAAGCAGTGATGCAACAACTAGTGTGGTAATATAAGTTGATGAAATATTATACCTAACCAATCATAGAACTGCACATTTTGTTTATTATGGAAAATATATACTTTGATACGTTGTATACTAGGTTTTTCTTCAATCTTCATGCAATTTTTAAAACTGCATCATTTAGTTCAAGATATTATATTTCTATTTTAATTATGAAATAGCATTGAAGGCAAAATTAAAATGAAATAACTTTTGAATTATTTGTTTCAAGTTTTCAAAATAATAAAATAAATTAATTTTTAAGAAGGGCAGCATTTTTGTTTCCAAACAATTTTTATGCGCTATTGTATTAAAATGAATTATTTATGAATATTTTTACGGATTTTTCATTTTGAGTTTTCATATGCATTGTACAAAAGAATTTGTTATAAAATGTCCGAAAATGAAATATTTGGAAATGTGTGTGTGATTCTTTTAGACTTCGCGCTATTTGCAGTTCCTGTTGAATTTCTTCAAGGTACATTACAGCACGAATAATAATCAATAAAATTTACCAGCATTCATTTACTTTATTTATCGAAGATGTTTCCAGAAAAACTTAAATATTTCACTTAATTTTGTGAACGGATCAATTTACACGAAGAAATTACTTTTACATTTTTAAAGAATTGTTCTATAATAATAGAAATAAAAAAAATTATATTTTTTTTGTAAACTTCAAAAACATAAGCGAATTAACTATTATTCGTTTAAGTTAATTTATCGTTTGTAAAACATATAATATACATTCCCAAAAAAAAAATGTCAGTTGGATTCTAGCATAAATAGTTAAACGGAAAATTAATATTTTTTTTTACTCGTTTAAGCTTTTGTATTCCAACATAACATTAAAATGTAAGAATGGAAACGTTTATTCTTAAAATATACTAATTATGCACGATAAGAGTATTTACTACTGAGTGAAAGACAAACATATTAGATTTTTTTAATAGAATCTGAATAAAACATTATTAATCGCAAAAGTCATGTTACGTATGTGATACATTGTAATTGCAGAACGCCTTATATTCGGTCGGAATTGAATTGCAAAAATCCATCATTTAATTAGCTGGAATTGAATTAATTTGATTAAATTAAGTACCCAAGCATATTTTTTTTTCCTAATCAGAAAAAAAATGTCCCATTACATCTTTTCTCACAAAAAAGAAATACTTTTGTATAATGTGAGCGATTTAATTACATTGTTAATTCTTGGTAGGACGAAAAGAATACTTGCAACAAAAAGACTCTGTAATTAATTTACACTTGATATTAATTAATGA
The DNA here is from genome assembly GCA_019973955.1 of Trichonephila inaurata madagascariensis. Taxonomy (NCBI): domain Eukaryota; kingdom Metazoa; phylum Arthropoda; class Arachnida; order Araneae; family Nephilidae; genus Trichonephila; species Trichonephila inaurata. The sequence goes on along the minus strand of BMAV01000499.1, from coordinate 231,970 downwards.
AGAAATTTCAATGTATTTTTTATTCTCTGGTATTTCCTTTCTTTTAAAATGGAAGTTTGAATTCGAGAATTAATTTAATCTCTTTTACACGCAATAACACAAATTCAAAGTCATCTTGAAATAAAATTATCTTAAATTATTCGCAAGTTATCCTAAAAGATAAAGTAAAAGAAAATGATTAAAATTAAAAATTATAAAATTAAATATTTTGCAATGCAAAATAACACAAGATCATAAATAACAGAAAGAGAAAAAAGTAATTATTATATCTAAAGCAAAACTCGTTTTTATGATAGCTCTAACATCAGATAATGTTTTTAAAGCTCCAAAAAGCTGTGTAAACCATCGTATTTATAGCATTCGTTACTATTCCACTTCGAAATACTTTTGGTAGCCGCGGCAAACCAAGATATTATGGTTACAAATTCATGTTCGAAGTGTCATGGTTTCGAGCCCTGGTTGCCACTGAAGACCTGCAATGTAGAGGAGTGTACTGTTCACTAAATTTTGTGAGGTTCAAATGTCCTTCCGTTGGTATGTTGTTGAAGATAGGATAATGGGGTACCAGTTCAGAGAGAGGTGTCGTCTTTGACTCTTAACCTTGGTTCAAACTTAAGAAGTCCGTTGCCAATAACTCTCATGCATCTTCATAGATGCGTAGTGCGTTACTCTCACTGTCCTTTAAACAACATTTTCAATACTTCTGGAAGATATTATTGACCATCATATTCGAGGCCTTTAATTTACAATTCTACTTTGAAATACTTTTCTTAAGTTATTCTTTCTAAATTTTCATTTGTGTCTGGAATCTGAAGTAATCCGAAAACGTATTTATTTGATATCACTTGTGTAAATAAAAATTTTGATTGAAACCTGAACTTACAATTTAATTGAAGGGTATTGTAAAGTAAAATCTTAGTATCGTAGTGTAATCTATTCGGTGCCACAAGTTAAGAAAATAAACTTTGAATAATAATTTTATTTTTACGAATTATCAAATATTAACTTTTTATCAACATTTGTAACATTTTACGATCAGTGACATTAATTTGGTATTCAGTTGCATTTAAATTACTGTCCACGCTTTGTCATTTTGGATTTTTTTCTTTTATTTTGTGTCTGTAAATATAGATTTTAAAGAATAGCAATTTTATTGCAATGCATCAATTTTTTGAAAAAATGAAAATGAACCTACTTGTTTTAAATAAAAGAGGTATTAAAGAAATATCTTATCTAAATTTACAGAATTTACTTCCTAATTTAAACAAATGTATTCTCATAATTTTTCTTCTAAAATTATTCTGAAAATATAATCTTCAAAATTTTCATTTATTCAGAAAAATGTTTCTACAATTACGGCAAAAAAGTCGTTTCAATTAGGAAAAGTGAATTAGAATTAAATAATTCTTATACAAAGATTTAAGCAAATATATTTAGTTCAATGATATACATTTATCTAAAAGATCTTTTACATTTTATCTTATATTTGTAATGCATTAAGACAAATTTTACGTGCCTCCTAAAAGCTTATATATAAAAATACAGAAACATATTTATTCTTAGAAATCATGACCAAGCATACATTTTTTTATCTTTTCTATCCAGAGCATTACTTCATTTAAAAGTATACTGTCAAACACAATTAAAGTTTAAAAAGTAAATAACACTTTTCTTCAAAATTTCTTTAAGTGCACAGAATATTGTAAGTAAAAATACAGGTTTCCATATTTAATTACTTAAGGTTGATAAGTAATTAAAAACATATTATTTGAAATGTGACCAACAATGTTCAATCTTAACTTTTCGAGAATCTTATAATTACTGTAACATCGTCATAATAATTGTTGAAATATTTATTTATATGATCAAAAAGATACAGAATAAAATAACAAAATTAAAATATATTCAGTTATTAAAATCATTTAAATAACTATTCAAGAAATATTTTTCTTAATAATTTTCTAATTAATGAATTTTTCCATCTTTAAGAAAACTTTTTAAACTCAGACTAAAATTTTCTTAAACTGCAGTCGTTAAAATTTAATTGTTTATTTCTAAAATATTTTGTTTACCGAAAGTATTTTTTTAGAACTTATGTTCTTTCATTCACACACATATTTAATTCGTTGAAACAGCTTTGTATATTTTTAAATAAACAATACGTTACAAGTTTGAACAATTTTGTTTATTTTAGTTCTTTAACAAAGGTATCCAATTCAATTTAAAAGCAAATATTGGCAGTATAAAAAGAAAGAGAAAAATTGTGTAACTTATTTGATTACGTTAGAAAGTGTTCTATGAAATTAAATTATATGGTTTACTTAAAATTATAACAGAATTTCGATTTGATTTTTCTTAGTAAATGAGGAAATATTGTGCATTGTTTCACGTATGCGTAAATGATATCTGTTACCTTCTTCAGAGCAAAATTGGTTTTAAATTCTGTGCATTCTTATTTTTTTCTTGAGTATTTAAATCAATATTTATTTATTTTTGAATAAATCCAATGATTTACAGATGTTAATTTTGTAATTTAATTATGTTATTTATGCTACTGTCCTTTATTTTACTCTTGTTTTGTTCAACACATAATTGATTTTAGTGTAAGAAAATATTCTGCAACGAAATGATTAAATCAAATGAGATATTCATGGTTTTTAAACAGATAATGTTATCTTTCAGCTTAGATTAAATTAAGAATGGTTAATATTTAAAATGATACATAATACATATATATATATATAAACACATTATAGCTTTTCAAAACAAATTTTACTGTCAAAGTAATTACGCATAGAAGATATTAATATTTTACAATGTTGTGTATTTTATGTGAACATAAGAATTCTGAGTTCACAAGTTTCTGTATCGAGAAAAAAAAAAAGCAGTAAGAATTTTTATCTAATTATTTTTTCCCATTGCAAAATAAGGAATAGTTAAAGACGAATTTAAATCATTTTTTTAAAAAAAACATATTTTACAGAATTATACTGAAATACGTAAGTTTTTAAAAAGGTCAATTATATATATTTTTTAAAAATATTTTTCTGCAATCGTATAACAAAATTATAAATTAAATCAAATAAATCTGCATTTTTAAATTAACTTTAAAGTTTAACATAAATCCGTGACAAAGAAATGGTTATTATAATACAAATTATGTCATTTTCTGTCTAAACGTGTTGCATTCAACAATAAAATCAAAATCAATAAATAAATTATGATTTATCATTAAAAATTTGTTAATGTTTTTTTTAAAGAGAAATATAATATTTCTTTTTAAAGTGACCATTCTATATAATTCAAATATGTGGATTCTATAATGAAATTAGTATATTATTTAATATTCAAATTCAAAGAAATCCCAGAAATAAATTAAGCCAATCAATTTTCGAAATTGATCTTTAAATGTTAGGCTGAATGATTAAAATAAAACTACTTTCTGTAAAATACAAAGTGCCCCAACATGGAGAAATTATCCGAATTGCACCACAGAATCAAAATAAGTAGGTGGGGTGTGCATGTATTGAAAATAAAATGCTAATAATATAACAGAAATCAAATGTTTTATTTAGAAAATAAAGTATTACAAGATCAACGAAAGAGTTATAATGGTAATTTTTGTGTTTAGTGTACATTATCAAGCCTGACGTAGAACTGTAGAGTTGGTGGATGTCTTTCAAAGGGATTGATTGCCATATTCGTTCCAATTTGGGACTTTGATCTTGGTGATGCAGAGATGGTCAGAGATGCTTGCTCATCACAGCCCAAAAAGTCTTCTTGTGGGGAGAAATTAGGCTATTGCAATGGCCAGGAACGTGTTGGAGAAACACAAATCAATAGGAAGGTGTGCCGTGTTTAGTCAAGCATCATCTCCAAAAACTCTTGTCGGTGTACCACATTGCTGCATGTTTGACATTTATGAAAACCATAAGATCCGATTATAAAGTGGAATGATACTTCAATCCATATAATTCTTGATTATTAACTATGCGGAGAATGACAGTTAAGTGAGTGCATTATTGATGTTTACACGTCCCCATGCACATTCAATTTTAGTTTTAACATCAAAGTTCATTTCGAAACAAGATTGAAGCTTGAAAATATGTTTATTTTAGTTCATGAGTTTCCAGGTAAAATGCGTCTGGCATCACTGCAAACTTGATTGTGGTGGGTCGCAAGCATAATGACTTACGTAACCTCAGTGCTCTTTTTCAGAATTTCCTATCAATGTCCTTGCAGTCAATAGTGTCAAGGATAACGTGGATTAGATCACGTCATGAACTCGTCATGCTCTAACTAAGCTTTGTAACATCTCTTTTATTCGACTTTTGAATGACCCATTGAACTGCAATGACTTTTTCAGCTAATCAGTCACATTGGCCGTAAATAGCTCATAATCCACACATTCTTTTGAAAGATATTAGCATACGCAATTTCGTCCCGTTCAATTTAATCTTTCTTGGAGCGTCACATTTTATGTTATAGTACACACGCTCATATATATACTGATTAAAATAATTATTTTGTGTTTTAATATTAAAAAAAAAACTCATTGACAAAACAAAATGAATAAACCTAAACTCAGTCAAAATTCACCAATCTATATTTGTTCTGCGTAAAGTTTTTGTAGTTTTGATTGGTGATACATTCTGTTATTGCAACTGCATTAAAACTTTATTGAAATTTATTTTCTTTCATCAAATAAACCAGACCCATTTATAAAGTTTCATTTAAATCAAGCAAATAATTTTTCCATTTCAATTTTTTTGAAATAACGTAAGCTATATTGGAATGTGTATAGACTCCCTTTAAAAATTTTACCCTTTTAAATGTTATTGCTTATAAATAGAATTATATGTTAAAACTGGTAAAAACAAAAAAATTAATACTTTTATTTAATATTTTACTTCTATTAGAGTAAAACTCCGATAACTGCTAAATTAATTATTGAGCAGATAACAGAAAATGCATTGTTGCCCATATTTAATGTTTAAATAATTGACCTTACAATTAATACTGCAAAAATATTCAATCGATTTTCTCTATTTTATGTAGAATTTTCCTTTGTGACACTTTGAGGAAATAATCACTAATGTAACTGTGTGTGCACAGTATTGTAGAAAGACATATGAATACTAATAGAAAAAAAATGTCTTTATATTATTGAACTCTGCACGTTAAAAATACGTGAATGCGGCATGTTATAAGTAGCATATTAGCTAATCTAATCTGGGAATTTTCTTGTGGAAGCAAAAGCTGAAAAATACGCTTTGTATTGTTGCGAGTCTTCAGTTATTTTAACGATTCCGATAAAATTATTTGTCCGGGTTGTGTTGATTATATTTAGATTTCTAACGAGTCCATTATACACATATCTTAAGAAATTGTGCTTTTTATAGCATTCCTAATTGAATAAATTTAAAGTGTTTTACCAAGTCATATATTTACGATTATTGTATAAATGTTGATGCTGACGAGCACGTACTGCATATATTGCTCGAAAATATTTAGATCGGAAGTAATGAAATTAGCGTCCTGCACTTATCTGTTCATTATAAAGAAAGTTAAAAACATCGTAATTTTTTTTTATATTTTGTTTTTCGAGATAATTGAAAGTAGAAAATAATTCACTAAAAAATAATAATAAATATTGATTGAATAATGATGTTTACTGAGTCTAATACCTGATACCTACCCGGTTCATGTGTCATTGATAAAAGGTGATTTTGATACTGCTATATTATGGATACCTCTACAATATTGATAGAATTAGTTATCATTTACATCGATGTGTTTAATATGTATTGAAATGTTTCTTTTGCAGCCATAAGAGCAATACAAATTGCATGATATTAATTCTATATTTTTAAACTTTAACTTTAAGAGAAAATATTTTGCAAAAAGTAAATTAATATAAAATAAAATTAAGAATTTCATAAAAATTGATACATTAATGTAAACGAGTACCCAACTTTATATATATATATATATATAGCCTAAAAGTTCCTGTAAGAAAACGTCGCAACAAAAATTAAACAAATTTTCAAAATGGCTCCATCAAATTTTGAAATTAATGTAAGTTTATGGATTTTTTCTAAGAAAGATTTATGATTGAAGAGTTGGGAAATTTATTAGCTTATAATTCTAATAAATATACTATGCAATAGGTAGCATCATAGGAGAAATAAAAATATTAGAGATAAAACATCCTATAGTATCATATAAACTCAATTAATTACATGTTATGCATTTTATAAAAACATAAGTGCCAAAGTAACTCATTCCAGTACGTCTCTCTGTACACTTAAAGTTCATAATTAAATTTAAAGAACATTCTTTCTGAATCTTTTATTTTTCATTCACTTCCATGAAGTTTAACTGTCATTAAAATTTAATAGTCACACATAGTTAATACTAAAAGAACATATTTAAAAAAAAATGTGTTGGATACATATTTGTTCTTTTCTTTCTTAAATTAGATATGATTTGGTGGAGCATAATATTATTTTTTGTTCCGTCTCTAAAATAAGGTTAGTGAATACTAATATATTTGTATATTTATAAAAAAATCATTGGAACACACATACCGCAACAACTTCTAAAAATACGCATTTCATACATACCATAAATACTTATATATATATATATATATATACATGTATAACTATACATATTCATAGATACTTCTAAAATAATTTAAACGAAATAAAAAAAGAAAGAAAAAATTAAAAAAACTTAAGTTATTGTGTCGAAAATAAATTCCTCAAAACAATACGCTCACTTCATTCAAACTTCTTTTCGATATTCTTTTTACTCTACACAGAATATCAAGTACGCGAGTGAGAATGCTCCAGTGTTGAAGATCTTTGCAAACAGAATATCGAACAATGACACTACTTCCTTCAATGACCGGCTATCTCCTAGAGAACAAATACTTTGTCGAGCATCATTCAGTTGTTCTAATAACTGGAATTCCATTTCAAACTTCCACGAAATGAGATCTAGGCTTACATTTCTACTCAATGTCTCCCCATGATAAAAGGGTTGCCCAGCCGTACCAATATGAAGAGTGCCCTCTAGATATCTTGGGCTAAATGCTGAATTGATACCAAAAGCTTCGTCTCTTGAATATTATTCGAGAATCACTCGATACTTGCAATAATACTAAACTTCTTGAGGGACAAAGCACAGAATTTATTCTTAGTGCTATGAGGTAAAATGGATGGATATATATATATTTTTTAATTTGCCTCTTATGTCAGGTAATTTATATTAAAAAGTAATTGCGTATTTTGAAGGGGCACAACTTGAAATATTTTTTGAAATAAGATTGTTCTTTCATATGAACACACATTTCGCAGTTTTAAAAGTACAGTACAGTATATGGAAACACAGTTTCCAGCTTTTTTTTACTTTATTTATACGGATTAAACATGTTCTATAATTTATGCTTGCTTAAGTGCATCGTTTAGATACTACTTCAATTTATAAAGTATTCATTCCTATTAGTTAAGGTATCCGACTACTTGAGACAACTTTTTTTGAAAAAATGGAGATATGAGGAATTTTTTGTGATTATTACATTTATTTAGTGTAATTTAAGGAAAAAGTCCTAAAATTGAAAACATAATTTTTTATTATTTTTAAAATGGGAAAAAACTGGTAAAAATGTACAAAAAATTACATAAACGGTGCCCGCTCTGTACAAAGAGTTTAAGAACAAATTTCACTTTTTAAATTTTGGTATGTTACTTTGTTATTCCTATTTGAAAGGACCTTCAGGATAAGAGATATTTTAATTTTTCACAAAAGCTACGAGTCTTAAGTAATTATATGAAATTGCTTAAAAAACAGTGATTATATTCGCATAAAGTACTGTAAATTTTGTAATAAAACAGTGATTAATAAATCTGAAGATTAAAAAAATTCTACTGTAAAACAGGAAATACACAAAAAAATTCAGCAAATTATTTTAAAAACTTTTTGAGCAATCGCTGTCCCCGTTTGAGCTTTTCGAAAAAAAAACACACACACACACACACACATTTCGAGTAAAATGCATTTTAAAGTTTGCCATCTTGTGTTAAGTTATGGCATCTGCTTTTACTAAAACACGTGTAGTTTTTGTTCTAGTGAATGGAAAATGAAAACTTGGTATTTTTATTAAGCTAATAAGATGCCCTATAAAATAAAATCATAAAAAAAATGTAAGTTTTTGAAAAAAATCAGGATTTTAGGGTAATCGATACCTTAAATCAGCGTTTCTCAAAGTGTGAGGCACGCTTCCTGGGGTGCCTAATAACCTTACAAGGGGGGAGCGAGCATATTGAAATGTCGAAAATAAATGATTTAAGAAATTGCAAATTTACTGAAAGGAAACAAAACAAAATTCATTCTCACACAATAAAAAAAAATAAAATACACGCATATACTCTGATACACTATACATATAAATGTATCAGTAAGGCACAATGCATTTGATACTAAGTATCAATACTAAGTTAAGAACAAGTTTAAAAATTACTAGTGACTACCATGGTCTTATCATATACGAAATGTAATATTTATTTTTATAATTTGAATGGTTTATAATTAAAATCATGATTGTATTTTTACTGTCAAATACATTGAATATTGAATTCAATACATTTTTATTATTTGGAGGGGAGAGTTAAGGAAATTATGATTAATAATTGGGTCGCCAGAATTGAAAGTTTGAGAAGCACTGAGTTAAATTGTTTAAGGTTGATGTAAGTACTTAAAAATTTTATGTCTAAGTACTTTTCAATCAGTGTTTGTAGCCCAATGTTTTTCATGTAGTATTTGTATACATTTTCAGCTGAAGGGAAAGCTTAGGATTTATAAAACAAGATTAACCCTTCTTCATTGTCCTAAGTCAGTACATCTTTAGAAAACATGAGGACCAATTAACTTTTCTTTATTTTTCTGTTTTTGTTCTTGGTTTTCAGAAATTATTATTTTATGAGCAACTTAATGCTAAAATGCTTCTCCTATATCACGTTTAGTTATTATTTTCTTATTTTTCTATGAAAATGCGAGACATTGAATGTTCAGAGAAAAAATCAAAATAAATTATTTGTTAAAAATGTTATTGAACTTTGTAACTAATCAAAAATTACTTTGTTTTTTATGTTATTAAAACTGGTAAAGTATCAAACTTTTAAAGTCTTAAATGCTAATTTTAACTTTTGCCTTCCTTAAGAACACAATAATGAGAAAATAAATAAAATTTCTGGTTTTGAATATTAAGAATTCTATTCAAAATTACTTTTATACAATATTCATGTTAAACAGAGATGTTTCTAACATTTCAGTACTATCTAATATGTAATTGTAATTTTATATTGCTTTGTACTCATCATTAATAATTTTTTTACAATTGATCTTATTGCTAGACAATATTATGCAATTAATTAAGACCCTTAATAATCAAACCAGCTATAACTTTGGTAAAACAGAATCAGATAAATTATTGATATAATTCAGCTTGAATGGATTAAATGATTACAGGAGCTTACGATTTGTTAAATTATTTAGGAATGCAATAATGCCTCGTATTAGAAACCGAATATCAGATTCAATAATTGCGTTGTCCCAAAGACTATTATATTCAAATCATATATTATTATAACTATATAATATCTCATTAGAATTATATTTGAAATTTGTAGAATAATCATGTTCTCTGTGAAACTTTACTGTAGCTACGTTTTTTCAAACCACTGCTTATAATTTTCATTTAAGAATTATCAGGAACTGATTTTTTTTATTATTATTAAACATTATAAGAAACAAGAGATCAGTTGGGTTTTGGTTATATAATAAGCCACAATCTAGGGGACAGACAGATGCTGTGACTGAGACCCGATATTTTAAATTTTCAATCCAAGTCAAATAAAGATTTTGAGACACACAGTTTTCATGTACTACAGCATCGTAAACAGGGAGAAATCTTGGTTACTTCAGAACTTAAAGAAACCTAGAAATTCTAAATAATATTCCAGGAAAAGAATAACCCTGAACAATTAGAGAGAAATAATTTCAATTTAATCAATAACTGAAATACGATCATTCAGTTAAAATACTAAATATAAGGGATAAATTTAAACACAAATACACGATAGTACGCAAACAAAAAGGAATATTAAGAACAAATTAGTGTTTCCAGATAGATAATATAAACATAGAAATAAAGCAATGTATTAAAAAATGAAACAGATCTTGAAACCATGATTCAACCGCAACAACATCAGCCTCACAATCGCGACAGAAACAATTGAAAATATATATATATATATTTCAAGCTTTCTAAAAAAAACTGTATGAATACATTAATCGTTGACTTTTTATAGAATTTTTTTAACATGCAAAATAGTTACTAGTTTAAATGTCAATTTACTAGTCAATTAGTTTAAATGGATACTCAGAAATGTTAATGTACAAATAAAATAATTCAGACTTTATTTGACACAGGGAAGAATCGAGTTTTAAACTTTTCAGCAACTCATCATCATATATATATGTATGTGTATATATATATATATATGAAAGAAATTTGTATAATATATCAAAAACCAGAAATAATAGATAATGAACATAAAATGAAATAACGTAATAAAAATATAAAACCTAAACATGATGATCGAATTTATAGAAAAATACAAAAAAGGAACTATAAAAAAGAACCTAGCGAGTCAGAAAGCAATTTCGGACTTAGGACCGAATAAGTGGTCCTTTGCAATCCCCCTTTGCAACTCGGTAGGAAAAACCAAATAAAATAAACACAAATTCAAAGTATATAAAAACTCACAGAAAGTATGATAATACCCATTGACTACTATTCTGCAACAAATTCTTCCCAAATTCTTAAAGCAGAAAAATTTCAAAACAATTACGTCGGAAAATTATTTTTCAAAAAATAATTTAACAAAATTTCCTTACACACAGATCTTTTTCCAAGAGAATCAAGAGTCTTGAAATTAATGAAAAGCAATTATCCACCTAGTTAAAAAACCTGCACATACATAAACGCATCTTTTGAACTATTTTTTAAACAAGCCAGCATAGATAGATAAGAGAGATGACAGTCAAATTTGGTTGTAGTTGAATTGGTTGATTGTCAAAAATGTGTAAGATGTTCAAGATATATACATATGTATATGTATATATATATATATATATCAAGATGGAAGTAACCCGTGTTGATTAGTGTGCTTACATAAAAATAACCGTTCTCAGTGAGAGAAATAAGATGGAATGTCACAGTGAATCAATGGAAACCTTTGGGAATAATGCCTTACCATGCAGTACAGTAGCGCGTTGGGTAGGAAAGTTTCAGTAAGGATGTGTGTCAACCTGTGATGAGCAACGTTCGTGATGATTCACACATGGTGAGGCAAATTCTGAGACTGATGGTATTCAGCGCCTACCACATCGTTGGCAGTGTGTGATGACAGTACAGTTGACTACAGTGAAGGTCTTTAGGTTAGGTTTGTCGTGTCAACTTTATGTGTACTGTGTTGTCATTCTTTTGCACCATGAAGTCTATATTGCTCTGTATACTACCGTAATAAATTATTGTGTTACGATATTTCAGTGCTATTCATTATCCACAATGTAGTTAACACCTTTCCTGTCCTTTCGTCTGTATATGTCACATTTTCAACCGGACTGGTATCTTCAAGAAAAAAAATAGTTGCCATGACTTTTGCCCCAACTCTTGTATATATATATATATATATATATATATATATATATATATATATATATATATATATATGCACTAAATATTAAGGAATACGTGTAGATGTTGAAGAAATGAAAATATGCAAAAGTCAAAAACAGTCATAAAAATAAAATGGTTATATTATTTTTTATACGTCGCAATGCTTGCATATTTACATTTCAAATCGTGAGGACAGTAAAAAAAGATATTACTAATTCCCTACCATGTGATGTAAGAAATGGTTTTTATGGTTCATACTTTGATGAATTACCTCAAAAGTTTAATTAAATAAGAAATGATACAAATATTAAAGATTTACGTAAATTTCGCTTTTCTAAAATAATTTCTTCCTGGTGCTGGGAGTTCATTGTCCATTTTTTGTAATTAAATTGTTCTTTTCATTTACATTAACACTATTAACACAATATAAAATGTATAAATATAATTTCCTCTTTCACGTTTTACAGATACATATAGGCTGCACTTTTTTATATTTTTGAACGAAAATTATTCTCTGTTTCCTTTTGTAACTTATTTCTTTCCTCACAAAGTCTGTTGCCAAAAATGTCTGATATGAAACTACTTATCTATCAATTTATATGCGCTGCATATTTTCCTCTTATTCTCAGTCCAAGTATTTCTACTTGCAAAAACCTCAGTTGACTTGAAGCAAGAAATAAGAAAATCATCCACTTTATTTTATTGAATTGTTAGTATTGAAATATATATTAGAAATTACAACAATATATCCAGCTGAAGATTTCATAGAATAACGAATCTAAAAATAAACAAAGTACTAGAAGTATAATTTTAATAAAAACATACAACAGCATTGTATGTCTTTCAATATGCTTCTTTTCTGTTAGAAAATGCAGAACAGAAATAATGTACAAGTAATGTGGACATTTTTCCTTGTAGCTGTTATATAAGCTGCCTAGATGTTCGTTATACTTCATATCCAAAATAACTTTAAATAATTAGTTTTGAAGGAAAGACACTTATATATTTTATAAAGGACACATTTTATTCAAGCAGTCATGCTCAATATCTTACTTTGTAAGAAATATTCTGCGTGTATGGTATTTATTTTACAATAAAAAAAGGATGCAAGCATATGTAACATGTACATCTTCGTTGATTTGAATTCTAAGAAAAAATAAATTAATATAACTAAATATAAGACAGATTCATTGCAAGTAAAATTGTAAGAATGTAAGTTAAATGGCTCCAAGCCAATTTTCAAGCCTAGAATTAATTATACGAACGATAACAGTTCATAAATGTTTTCCAATGTTTATAAATAATTTATTTTCTCACAAGTCATCTGAATTCTCATACATTTCTCAGATGGAATATGTATTTCCCTACTAAAAATTTTATTTATTAATTTTAACTGATAATTTATGAAACATTGTTAATAAATTCTGGATTTAAAGAGTTAAAATTGAGTCTGAAATTATGCAAATTACATGTAATAAAGAGTATTTAAAATTATTCCTTTTATTTTCATTTTCGGAGAAGTAATATGAGAAGCAATTATAATACATTTTATAACTAATATTATTTTTATTGTTAAATAAATAAAAAAATGCTTTATACGTCACAATTCAAAAGCACTTTTTAATATTGTATTGTAATAAAAATAATTTCAATTATTTTTCCTGCTTTGAATGTATTAAAAATATAAATATAAAAAGTGTATTATTAATTTAATATGGTTATTCCTCCTTTATGAAACAATGCCTGCATATTTTAAATATTTTTTCTTTTAAATTATTTTTAAAAATGAAGCCATCATCTTACAATGAATACTGGAGTTTCATGCAAGTATATTAGGACAGAATAAAATAAATTATTCAGTAGGGATTCAGTAAATAGTATTTCACTATGTGTATGCTCTTGGAATTATTTCTGAATAATTAATACTAAAGAAATAAAAATCAGTATAAATATAATATCCAAAAACATAACTATTTAGCATAATTATAAAAAAGAATATTTTTATTTATTTACTTAAGGAATGCTGTTATTTGCTACGATTATTAATTTAAATTGCCTTTTACTGTGGAGAAAAATAATAAGATATTCTCCTGTTTAAATAAATTTGAAGCTAAAACAATTTCTTATGTTTTTCTTGTTTGATTCTCGAATATTATAGTTATCATTAAAGAAACAAATATTAAATAAATTATTCAGAATTGTGAAGCTTTCTTGGTAAAAATTGAATTGGTATAGTCCAATATATCCCTATCATGATTTATCTCATTAATAATTAAAATGGACAAAATTCTCCGATTTTTAGTAATTCATATTTATTAATATTTAAGAATTACCTTATTTAGATCATTAGCAATTCAAATGAATATCGAAATGTTCGGATAAGGTTTTAGCCCGAGAACCATCACTGGGGGAACAAAGTCAGCCAAGGCTAACAAAATCCTTAATTCTGGGAAAATTGTTTATTTTTAGCAATGACCTTGTCAGTATCCTCCTACATGACAGTCTTCATGGAAACTAATATGTATTTGTTACATATTCCCTTTTTTCTTGGAGTGATAAACGTTTTTTTACAATCTTAAGGTACTTCAAGGGACTAAGCTCCCACCGACATTTTTAAAGTTGCAAGTAATTTAAATTGTCCCAAAGATTTCAGATATGCGTAGATAATTTTATAAACTGTTATGATTTTTATTCAAAAATAAATAAATAAACTGTATTTAAAATACATGTAACATTTTCACTGAAAAAATGTGTTTATAAAAATAAATTAAAATTATTAGTTTGAAGGAAAGTATATATATATATATATATATATATAATTAGAGCAAAATGGGAAATTAAAATGTCACTACATTTGTAAAATAATGTGAGTTATTAAAAAATAAAATAATTGAAAGCTTACCTTTATTTTTGGTTTATTCTTTTAAACTTTTCTTCAATCTTTGAGAGATATAGATTTAATTTTTTAGGTAATAATTACTATATGTAAAAAAATACGGAGTTAAAATATTTACTGTTGTTTTTAATGGAGGGAAAAAAATAGTAAAATTACTCATATCTTCATGAGCTGCGAAAACGCATGCATTTATAGTAGCACTGTATTGCATTGAAATATAAATTGTTTCTTACATGTTGAAAAAGGTTTAATTCATTATTGTATAGCAAAAAGTCAATCAATTAAAAATAATTACTTGAGCCGTTTTCTTTGAAATTGGTTTATGTTAACTTTTGACAAAATTCAGTTAATTCAGTGGATAAAATTCAGTTAATAATTGAATCCAATCTGCTATGAGCTTTTTATCTATAAGCAGTTTCCCGAAAATTCCTTTAAAATTTTCGTCACTTTGCTTACATAAATTTACTCAGTTAAAGATATTACAAAATAATTTTTTTTGAAAGTTGTAAATACACTCACTTCCAAAAGTTAAGCACGGAGAGGAAAATGCTAATTTCTGGAAGCCAATCAGAATTAAAGAGGATGCAATTCGCTGCAGAGGTAGATGGAAGTATGCAAATATGTTAGGAAAAACCCCCTTGTGCTTTCATGTCCAAAAAATATGCAAAAGTTGTCCAAGGCCATAGGCCCGGGCCCAAGGGTTACAAGGGTAAGGGCGATAATTTTAAAATTTGCCCAAGGGTTCAAGGGCCTACGGTCTCTATTAATTAAGAATTTGGAAGGTTCTACCTCGTAGACGTTTTGGGGGAATTGACGGAGTGGGGGCCCGAGTTTGTTTTCTTCCGTTAATCAAAGTGTTAAATTCCAAAAAAGGGGTTGGCGGGGTTGACGGGGTAAAGTCAACCCCCGGAAGGTCAATTATGATTTTTGAAAAATCAGGTATCCCGGTTACAACCATTTAAATTATCGGGTAACTTTTAAAAATTCCCTTCTGTTTCGTAAGCATATAATCGACTTCCGGTTTTGGCTTCAAAATTCTATTGCTCCAAAAGGGAAAGGTCGAGGAACAGGAAATAAAGTACGTTGAACGGGAAAAAGGAGACCTTTGGAAAAGGTAATTTAATTTTAAAAAAAAAAAATTATTTTGGGAAACCATTTTAAAAATTATCGTTTTTCTTAAAAATTTATTCTTTTTTTCTAAAAAAAAGGTAAAAAAACGATTATTATAAAAAATTAAGGGCATGTTCCAAAAATCAAACAATAACATATTAACTCGTTATGAAAGAAAAATTAAAAAAAATTTGGAAAGGTAAAATAATTAATTTTTAAAAGTTTGTTTAAAAAAATTTTTTCTTAATTAATAATAATCAATTTCACAGTTTAATTAAGAAAAATTTATCATTAAATTTTATATTTTGGGAATTTGTTTGAAGTGTTTTCAAGAAAATTATTAACAAACCTTATTGTACAAAATTTAGTAAAGCTTTCCTCCTAGATTTAAATCCCTTCATTTTTTATGTTTAACTTTTTTATGGCTAATGTTTTGTTGGTACACTCCATAACAACATCAACAACAGCAAAAAAATGCTTGCGCTCCGAGGAGGAATTATCTGATTGTGATAGGAATTGGTTAATGTGAAGAACATACATCAGAAATATAGAGAAAAAGAAAGAAAATAAGAACTGCGTCAAATGTATCAAAGGTCTTGTCCAAATAAACAAGGTTTAACTGAAGGTGGCTCGCAAATCAAATCAATATTCACAGGAACGTAAGATTATTTTGAATAAATCATTATAATAAGCATACATAAAAGAGCAAGATAAATTTAGTGTTTACGTCCAATTTGATGTTACGTTTTGGGTCTACACCTTGATATAACAGGTTTTATTCACTATTTACTCAATAATAACTTCCTGCAAGAAACACATACAAGTGACAAAACATAATTTAAAAATACCCGTTTTTAGAAGTAATTAAATATGGGTAAATCTCATATACATATAACGGAATGTTTAAACTTTCAAAGCCGTAAGGCCATAATTTACAGACAGTCAAGTATTAAATGGTAAAATCAATGATTGATCACTCTTTTCTCCATCATGGGGGAAATTGCATTTTTCAAAGAATCACATTTGTCAACTACAAATCAGTACCACACGGTACGACGCCTTATTGCTCTGAATATGATTAGCCAGCTAAACGAATTCTTACTATATGACTACTTTCATCGTCACACAACTGACTTCTTTATTTGTACCTTCCTGGTTTGTGTCTATAAGAAAAAAAAAAGATAAAATTTCCACAATTGCTACGTGCTATCTCCAATGTTAGCTTCAGTACATTCATTGGCATTGAAATTAAATACTTTGTAAACAAAATATAAAATAATTTATAGGTGAAATTTTCGAGATGACGGGATAATTCTTTTTGAATTACTTCATTTTTTTTAAAGTTCTTATGAAATAGCATATTAGGAAGTGATTTTCCAATTATGAAATTAAAATAATTGTTTAACTATACCAAATATCGTTTGAGTTTTGCAGTTAAACTACATAATTTGTAGTTTACTGCGCATACACGTTTTCTACATGTACTAATAAATAGTTCATTGGAATGAGATACTTTTGTTATGCAGCTTAGTTATATAAAAGTGCATAAATATCTTCAGCATGATTTGCTTAAAATTGTACAATTTTTTTAATTCTCCAAGAATTTATAAAATTAAACGAGAACTTCAAATTTCTGCTTAAAGTTAATTAATAAAATTTTCTACTTTTTGCCCAATTAATACATAATAATACAAACAGTAATTCCCTGTACATATAATTAAGGTGCACAGGATAATTTGGATAAAGCATTCTTCTAAGGAATAATAAGATGAATGTTAAAATACGTATGGAGTCTGCAAAGGCAACGTAATAACTAAACTGTGAATAGCAATAATATTTCTTAGGAATATAAAATGATATAATCGTATGCTAATTTGTAAGAAATAACACAATTATGAATAATATAATCGTAATATAATAATATATTCATTATGTGAATAAGTATTTTTTTCTCTTAATAGGTCAATTCAAAGTTCATAAATTGCTATTACATTATGAATTGTACTCATTATTGTTAGATTCAAGTTGTGGAAATATCAAACATGACGCAGAATTTATTTTTCCAGTTTCGTGACTATCAGAAATGATTTTTGTTAATTTTTTAAAATTAATATGTTTAATTTAAAGCGTTTTAAGCACAAAAAAATAAGCCTGGTAAAAGAAAATATTTCCTTATATGATATATCTCCCAATAGGGAAGAAAAAGTTAAAATACTTGCTCATATCTTTAAAAGAATATGTTATCTTGATAATAAATATATAAAAGGAATAAATATTATGCTATTTACATAACTATTTAATTTATGGATTAAATTGTTTACAATGTTTAAACTATTATTGTAAAAGAAAAAAAACAAAATTATTTACTTTGGAGTACAATCATACAAATATTTCATATTAAATCTAAATGTCTGTAAGAAACAAAAAAAAAAAACAAATCACTGAATACGCGTAATTGATTAATGATAAAAACAAAGGGTTCATTTCAAGACTAAATTTGGAACCAAAACACCTATTTACTTTACAATCAAAGCAAACCTTTCTCATAAATATGTAAATAAATCTTAGAGCCACATTATTTTTTTATCAATAATTCTCATTAGTTTTGTGTTCTTTTTAGGAACACATAGATTGATTTTTCCCATTCGGTTTATTACATTTATTCACCTCGTAAATCCCACACTATCTAAAATACGGCACTGAAATCCCACAAATAAGCTATTTCTTAATATAATCGCATAATGAATTATTGATATTTTGCCCTGTCTCCAATTCGTGATTTTGCATATAATTTCTACTGTTGACTATATTAGGTAAATAAACATATACCGGAATAATTTGGAATGAAGTAATTACTTTTACTGCATTATTCCAGGACCATAAAGGTTTAAGATCATTGTTCCTGCCCCGAGGTTATTTTAATATTTTCAGTTAAAATACAGTAAACAGAGGATAACATAGAATTTTAAAAAATGCTCAATCTTAGACTTTTTTGTGTTTTTGAATAACTTATGAAAACATTAAAGAGGGAGATAATTATTTAGATCCAAGCCCATTTTGCCATTTCTGATAATCTTCGAAATTTTTTCTCAAAACTAAAAGTAATCAGTCTATTTAAAGATTTAATGGTACTTGATGTTATGTAGTGTTAAGAGTACAGAATATTTGTGTATTATAATAAAGTTTAGTTAAATTATAAAATACTTTTAACTATGAAACTACGAAAATTTTAGCGTAACACACATTTCTAAAACATAATTTATTTTAAAATTAATTTTTTTTTTTAAAAAATATTTCTTATAAATTTTGCACGCAGTAAAATTCGGTGTCTAACATTAACGACGTATAACGAGCCTCTATACTTTCAAGTTAAAATTTTTAAATTTAAGTATATTCGCTACATACGGGCACCCTCTTTTTTCTGAAGAAACCTGGAATGTACGCGCGTATTGATTCATGTTTTGCAGTCATTTATCTAGGTATTATTCCAGCTTTAGGGGGAAAAAAAACATACGTCTAAATCTACAACCCTTTAAGATCATAATTAATGTTATTTTATACTCGATGTGCAGTACACATTCGTAAATTTCGATCTTATTTTTGATAGCTTTAAAAATTAAAAATAATCGCTGAGCATTAAAAAAATTAGTTTTCTACTTATATCGAAATACAGTTTATTTAAAAGAAATGACATTCTTTATTACAAAGGGATGGGACTTCTAAAAGTATATATTTCTTCAAAATCTTGGGAAAAACCCCTAAAATAAAAACTTCAAAACTGGTATTCGGTTTTTTTTAAAGGGGATCCCGGGCGAATATTTAAAAAAAAAAATACGCGAAGTATATTTTGGCTTTTTTTTGGGGAATCCCTATACAAGAATTTACGGTAGAAATAAGAAAAAAATAAAATATCAAAAAAAAGTTGAAAAAACTAAAACGCCGAAAAAAGAATTCGAGTTCAAAAGAACAACGGGGGGGTACAAAAATTCATTTTTAAAAGGGAGTCATTTTTTTTCCCCTTTTCTTTGGGGTTAGGCTTGATTTGGGTTAAGCAATTTTTTATGAATACACCTTTCCGTGCAAAATTTTCGAGGTTATAAAAAAAGGCCTTTTAAAGTTGGGTTTTAAAACCCATGGATAATAAACCAGATAAGTAAAAAAATTAATTAAAGAAACAATAATTTTTTTCTGAAAGGAATAATAAAAAAAATTTAAAAAAAATAAGGAAAAAATTTCATAAAAATTGTATCCCGGGGAAAGGGTGCGACAATTTTTTTAAAAAATAGTAAACTCTTTTTAAAAATGGA
This sequence comes from Trichonephila inaurata madagascariensis, assembly GCA_019973955.1. Taxonomy (NCBI): domain Eukaryota; kingdom Metazoa; phylum Arthropoda; class Arachnida; order Araneae; family Nephilidae; genus Trichonephila; species Trichonephila inaurata. The sequence continues at coordinate 211,908 of BMAV01000499.1, read as the reverse complement.
CTGTTGCAAAAAAAAAAACGGGGGCCCTTTAAATAGTTATTTTGGTTTAAAACAAACAAAAAAAATATTTTAAAAATTAACTAATTAAACTTTTTAAAAAAAATTAATAATTTATAAAAAAAGAGTTAATAAAACATAAAATTATTTACTACAATTGGATTTGACCCCCTTTTTTAAAATTTAAAACTTCCTTGTTTTAATGTATTTTTAATAACTAAATCATTAAAAAAAATTTAAAATAATATTTTTAAATATTGAAAAGGTGTATTTTACTACACCAAAAAAGCATTTTTTTAAAGTTAAATAAAAGAGTCTGTTTTTTTTGAAATATTCTTATTGCAGTTTTTTTAAGTTTAATTGGGGTCAGAAAGGGGTTGTGACCATATTATAATAGTTTTTAAAAAATTTTAAATTTGGGGTAATAATTAAAACAAACCAAAATTAATTATTACTAAATATAATTAGGTCTCATGTTCTAAAAACGAAATTTTTAACTAATCTATCATTTTCTTTTAAATGAATTTGGGAGGGTTAGAGGGTTTTAAATTTTAAAAATTTTTTTAAAAAAATTAAAAAATTCTCAAAAAAAAAAATTGAAATCTAAAAAAGGGGGGTTGAAGTTTTTCTTATATTTCTTTTCATTTATAATTTCTTATAATTCCATTAACAAGACTAACAATTAGTTTATAAATATAAAAAAAAAGCTAAATAAAAAATCTAAATATACCATTTAAATTAATTACCTGTCCAATTTCGAAGGGTTTTCCCTCCCCTTTTAAGGACACAGCAACTTAGTTTTTATTTTGAATATAAGACAAGCACATTTACTCTTACGTATTATTAAATGTTATAAAACGTTTCACTTTGTAAAACAAATTAAACGCCACTATATGCATTATACTGTGTGGCGAGAAAAGATGAGAGCCAAAAATCATTTTTCTAGGAAAAAACTTGCATAATTCATGTTTATTCAAACATATTTCAAAAGAGGGAAAAATAGTTAAATTCAATTATGCGTGAAATAAAAACTTGAAATCTTTTTTTTTTAAAATATTCCCTCTTCCCAATACCATTTGGGGGAATTTTTTAATTTTTTTTTGAAATATATTACATTTATTTCTTTTTTTAACTTTTAGAATTTATACATTTTTCCCCTGTGGTATTTAGAAATTGAGTTAAGACGTCAAAATTTTAATAAATATATATTATTGCATGGTTTTTCTGAAAACCAAAAGAAACAAAACATTCATTCCATATACAAAGTGAATAAACACATTATTCACTTTACAAATCATCAAGAATATATTGATTTTTTTTTTTTTAAAACTTACTTAAAATTTTTTTTGTTGTATATTTGAAAAAATTCCCCAAATTTTTAAATCATTTTTTGGCGAAAAAAAAGGCAATGTAACATTTTTATAAGGCTATTTTTAAGTTTAGAGACCCACAAAATCATGAAAAAGTCTGTTGAAATCATCATTTAAATAATTTCAAAAACATCTATTCTGAAGGTGTACTGATAGCTGCAATAGATCTGTAATTTTGATTAACGTTCAAATGTCGAGAATGACAAATTATCTCTTGTCCCCACTCAAACCCAAATTTTGCCAAATGAAGATACCGAAGCACACGAATTCTTTTATTTCCAATTTTTTCCCCCGACAATCTTTGAATGTATCATGGCTTGGACTATTAAGATCGCTACCGTTGCATCGATTTGCTATACTGAAAAGAAACTTGGCATGGTCTAATGCATAAATTATTTATCAGATTTGTAATAAAAAAGAAAAGTCAATACATAAGGTATTTTATTTAATTCCCATAATATATGTAAAATAATCTTCGATATCTTACATGTATAATTTTGAATTTAAAAATAATAAAGAAATTAATTTACGTTAATTTTTTCACTTTCATTATAAACTGACCTACTTATTTGAATTCAATTTTAAGATTTAGAAAAATCTTGTTTATATTCAAAATGTATTGAGACTTTAAACCAGGGAAAATTACTTTTTTCTTTTTAGTTTTATATTTCAATTAAAACAATTATTTTTTTTAAATCTGTTTTTTTTTGTCTGTGCGATAATTAAAAAAAAAGTTGGTGTTTAAAATATTATTACCGCTATAAAAAAAACCGGAACGAAAAAATAAAAACAAAGTTGATTTCTAAACATTTTTTTTTATCGCTATTTTTTAGTTTCATAAATTATAAATTTAAAACAATATCTAAAATTTTTTAAAAAAGCTATTTCATTGATTGGCAACAATTTCAATTTTTTTTATATTTTTAGGGGACTTATGCGTTGGCAACATCTGTTTCTTATGACCTCACTTGTTTTTATTTTGGTTTTTGGTCTTAGAAATTTATTCCTTTTTCTTTTTAAAAAACCCTAACTTTTCACTTTTTTGAAATTTTTTTATTGTTCTGTGATTTTCCCGCTTTTTTTTTGTTATAATGGGTAACCAACGAGTTAAGTCAGTTTCGAAGAAGAAAATTTGCGGTAACAGTTTACTAATTCAAAAAAAAGTGAAAATGTTAAAAATTTTGGGGCAATTGTGGTTGAATTACGAAAGCTCTTCTCAGAACAACAAAAGTTTAAATGGAACTTAAAAGGAAACAAAAATATTTGATTTAAATTTTTTTGGAAAAATGTTTTTTTCAGTTTGTACTCTGTTTTTGAAAAAAACCGGTTTCAAAAACTTAAGCAACGGGTGGATTTATTGCCATAACTTCACGAAAAAACATCTGAAGACATGAAAATTTTGAAATCAGGGGTACTATATACGTAAAAGGGTGACGAAAGCATCGGCGCTGAAAAAAATAAAAGCATACGGTATGGAATCAAACAAAACAACTTTATTGAACTCATTATCGTGACTCATGTGTCTATCAACAGGAAGAACAACAAGCAGATGTTTCCCTTTAAAATGGTATATGCCCCCCTTATTACAATGGGGGCTGCGCACCGTCTCCCTCTCCCGAACCAGCTGGTGCAACATTTCTTGGGGGGGGTGCCCATTCCTCAATCAACATCTGTTTGAGTTGTTGGTTGTTCTCCGGATGATGTAAGCGTATGGCAATACGTCTCCCCAAAGCTTCCCACACATGTTCGATGGGATTTAAATCTGGGGAGCACGCTGGCTAATCCATTCGACTGATATCTTCACTTTCCAGCAGCTCCTCAACAGCAAGAGTGCGATGTGGCCACCATTGTCATCCATAAAAATGAAGTCTGGGCCAATGGCACCTCGGAAAAGACGCACATGGGTAAGTAGTACCTCCTCACAATAGAGATCCCCGGTTACAGACCCTCTGTCGAAAATGGGAAGCTCAGTTCCGCCTTAGCATAATGCCCAGACAAGAACTCCAGGACCACCTAAGAGTGTCTTTCCTTGATGTTACGGGATAAAACCGGGTCCCGATCTCTCTCCAAATCAAAATGCGTTGAGAATCGCTTCTGGTACTGAACCGACTCTCATCCGTAAAGAGACACGACTCCATTGATCAGTTGCCCATTTTTTGTCCTCTCTGTCCCACTGTAACGAGTGAGCTTCGTGGCCATCTTTCAACGGAGGCACCCGTTCAGGACGGCGGGTGAACAGACCCCTTTGTGAAGGCGTCTGGCCACGGAAACCGCTACACTTGTCGACCTGTTGCTGTACAGATTTTCCCGAGCAATGGTGTGCTTGCTGTCGAACTTTTCGCCTGCAGGATGATATATCGGTCATCCCCTGCGGTTGTCGTCCTCGGGCGGCCACACCAACCTTTCTAACAGCTGTACCTTTTGGTTTTTGGGAAAGCTTTCCAAGCGCGCGAAGCAACACTTTTGTTGATTCCGAACTCTGCACTACACTGGTGAAAGTTCGCCCCTCCTCCAGCTTTCCGATCATTCTTCCACGTGTAAAAAATCGTCCAGGTGATTTCTTCTAGCCATATTTCACGAACTGAAACACTGGCACTTGCAACGAAATATGTTGAAATTTCGTCTCCGTCCTTCATTTTATTCTACTGTTGAAGCGCGCGCGCCCACATCACGCGCTTTGCGTACGCTCACATCGCTTCCGACGTTTTTGTTCCTGATATTTGCATACCTGACGTTTCTACTGACTTACGTGTTCACTGTACTGATCTCCAGACTTCCTTTTCTGCAATTTCATGGCTAACTGCTAAATTTTTACATTGTTGCTTAAGTTTTGCACACCAGTGGAATATGTATATGTATGAAGATTCTGTGTTTGGATTGGCTTCCAATGTAGCAGTAAAATGCTCCAAATATTATTTCATACTCCCTTTTCTTCTACTGAGAAGTTAAACAAGCAAAGTGCCATAAATTTGCAATTTGTTTGTGGAATGCGAGTAATTGGAAGAGGATATTCGTCTGCTATAAAATCTGTGTGCTACGTTGAATATGCCTTGTGTGACAAAAGGGGCATACAGACTATGTGAGAAAAAGCTCTTGGCTGCAGTTACATCAACAGCTAAAGATGCCATGAATGACGCTGCTTGAGAAGTGAGAAACTTCAAAAAATGTTCCAACACGGCAGTTGCAGAATGTGGAGTATCTGTTGATGGTACTTGGCAAAGACGTGGTCATTCATTCCTGAATGGTTGTGTTGCAGCATTATCCATTGACACTGGGAACTTTTAGATTTGGAGATCATGTCAAAATTTTGTAGAATTTACAATACATTGAAGAACTCTAATAGTCCAGTTCTACATACATGTTCTTGCAATCCTCTTGGATCTGCTTCAAGCATGGAATCCGTCGGTGGGTACAGAATCTTCGAGTGTTCTTGTACCACGAAAAATCTGAAATACGTTCATTTTTATGATGATGTGACTCCCAAGGATACCTTGCAGTGTGAAAGATATGTACGGTATCAACAGTGTCACCAAATATGAGTGTATAGGACACATCCAAAAAAGAGTAGGTAGCCGGCTATGGAAGAAAGCTTTAAAAAACCAAGAAAAGCTTCGGTGGGAAAGGAAAACTCACTGATGTTATGATCGATAAAATCCAAAACTACTATGTCATTGCCATTAGAAGTAATACTCATAACATCGGCAATGCAAAGTGCTACCATAGCGGCATTTTTTCACTGTTGCTCAAGTCGTGAAAAACCCATGCATGGACAGTGTCCAATCGGAGCTGATAGTTGGTGTGCATACCAGTGCTCAAAAGCAACCGGCAAACGATTTTTAGAAAAAGTTCAGTCTTCTGCAAAATTTTAAATGTAGTTAAATCTGAGTACATGAATGTGTGATAAACGTTGTTACCGAATATCTCACGGTAAAACCAAAATGCAAATGAGTCGTTCAATGGCTGTTTGTGGCAAATTGTTCCAAAGGAAACTTTTATTGAGCTGAAAACATTCTCTTTGGGTGCTTATATTGCCTTTATTTTTTTAATAAAGGTTTCAATGGTTTTGTTGGAGGTATTGAAAGCCCTGGCATAAATGCAGATTTACTATACCTTGCGTAACTACAAATCTTTCGACATCATTCAGTCAATGACTCAAAACCATTCTTTACCTCGTTCAAATCAGCCAGAAAAAAAATAGGGCGCAAAAGAAAGAAAAAATTTAATAAAATATCAAAGTCTGAAGGTTGTTATATAAATCAGGAGAGTTTTAAGTATGTACTAGTAATAGTTTATTTTAAAATTGCATTTCTAAAGTTTAAATTCATTTTTCTCAAAACTATGTTTTTGTAAATTTCTTGGTATTTCAAATGTGATATCTAAAAAACTATTAGAGATACTTGCATGAAATTTAATGTTATTAATAATATTACCTAGAGGCTGGACTACAAGCTAAGAAATTGAACAATTTGTAGTGATTTTATGGTTGATTTCCTTATAAAAGTACCGCAAATGTAAATGAAATTTATAGTTCGTAGCTTCGATTAGCTCTAACTTTTGATTCAAAAGAAATAATTTAAAACTTTTAGTCCAGCCTTTAAGACATATGTTTAAAAAATGTGCTGCAGCAATTTTTTTTTTTTTGTAAAATATAAATTAATTTTAAAAATAGAGCATTTGAATAAAATTCAAATTTTAACTAAAATTTCTTTAAAAGTTAACATTTTTGTAAATTTTTATGTATGTATATTATTTCTAATTGTATTTTTTATTATAGTGCATAAAAATGAAATTAAAAATGGAAAAATTTTAGGGATTTTTAGAAAATTAAAAAAAATAAGTCTCCGAACGTTGTCGGATACCTTAATTATTTACATTAAATTCTTACCTGAATATTATCTAATTTGTTGTATATTAGGTTATAAATATAAAGTATAAAACACAAAATAATGTTCTTGCGAGAAAATTATATAAAATGTATATAATTAATATAAATTACATTTTTCATACTTCTAAATTTGATTACAAAAATCAATGCTATTAATTTTAAATTTCCAAAAAGTAATTGAATAATTTTACAAATAGAATATGCATCATGCTCTTATAGAGAGAGATATATCGGTATACACATACTTTAGTGTATACTTAATGTACATAGATTCTATTACAGCAAGGAAAATCTTATTTCTTTCGAATAGTTTTTCCGCAATCAAAACAAAAGCTCGTAGCTATTCTTCTAACTTATTTGGAGTTTTGCCAAAACCTAAAGAGGCTGAAAGAAATTCATTTTCTTACATAAATGAGTTTCTTGCACATTCTTTGAATAATTTTGCGCAAGTAACTGTCGTACTGTGGAGTTTTTATTATATTGGTAAAAATCAATTTTCCATTAATTTATAGAACTATTACTTAAAGGTAATTTCAATGGACTCTTATATATATATATATATATATGTGTGTACTCCATCTGTCTATTAATATTGTTACATTGTATATTTTTTGGATTATGCTTCCTCGGAGGAATTGAAAAAACAAAAAAATATCAGAATCGATGTATGAAAAAAACAATGACCAATGGTTGGCTATTAATTTTTCTAAATTGTGTTTAATGAAACAGATCTTTGATTATTGCTTCTGACTTCACTTTATTTCCATTTTTAACTGCTAAATAACTTATATAAACAAAAGGAAAAATTACAACAAAAAGCTGACATTACAAGAGCAAAATTGTGTTTTCATATGTAAAACATAATAATACTATCATTTGCGTAATAATATGAACTCCTACAGTATGTTTAAAAACTGCTTATTTAGAAAGAAAAACTTGAAAATATCGGTATTAAAATTTATGATCGGAATAATATTAACAAATCATTTTCTAAATATTTCCATTCGTATTTTATATCATTCAATATTTTATCATTTTATTACTAATTTTAATATATAACTAATATTTCCTTATGAATTTTCATAAGAGCTGGGAGCGTTTAATTAATGCGTGAGGTACTGTCCATATGAACTAAATCTTTCAAACTATTAACTAAACATTTTTATCAAAAATGAATTGCAGTCAAAACCCGATTTTCCAAGCAACTATTTAGCAAACTTCATGATTTAAAGAATTTTTCTTCCTCTCTTCCATTAAAATGAAGGCACAAATCCATGTTTAACGAATGACAAACGCCGAATTAATAAATTATGTCAACAGCTAAATATTTTTTATTATTTTGGATTAGAAAAATTGGATTTATTTTCCAAATGACATATCTTTCTGTCCGAAACAGGTAAATAATATTCATGTTAGCAGGAAGTTTCAATGGGAAAGGGTACCGCCTATTATTATAATTTACATGAGCAGATTAGTCACGAGTATAACCTATGTCATGCGTTTTGATTAGGACAGCAAATTTATTTTATATCTCCTCCCATTCCACAACGCAGGGGTTATTTTAAGTGATTTCACCATTATTTCACCTCTTTATTGGTTGAAATTAGGTTTATAGAGGTTTAGGTTTGATAGAAACTTTTAAAACTTTTTGCAGCTGAGGAAATTGTTGGTTTGACCGAACCATTTATAGTGTTTCTGATGCAAGAATTGTTAATTAAACTCCTGTCAAAACTGATACGTTTTCGATCGCTTTACATAGTTTGCGAACTAGGAAACCATATCTCATGCAGAAGGATGTAAATGTCACAATATTTTCTTCTCTGTTTAATATCGAAAAAGGAAACTTTTTTGAATCAGGAATTAAAAATATTGTGAAACATCTATTAGTGATTATTTAAAAATTTAAAACTAATTGATGCGTAATAATTCATTAAAATATCTTTGTTGATTAGTAAACAAGTTTGTTATTTTTAACAATGGATATTTTTGTATGGTTGCGTATTATGGAATTTTCAAATGGTAATGGCAAACCAATTGACATTTTCTTTTTAGCCCCAATGTTTTGAATAACTCCTTATCAATGAATAAAATGTTTGTTCTCCATTCATTCGTTGAATCAGGGTTAGACTGTATATTGTATAAATAAAAGTACATTCATAAATATATTGTCTAAAAATCTAAACGTGGAAAAAGTATTTGCAACTTTAATATGTGCTTTTATTTAAATTATCATCAATGGAACGATTTTAATATATTCAAGGTAAGTAAATATATGTAAGCTTAGTTAGAAAAGGTTAGATTTTAGAGTTTACGAAATCCATATAAAAATAGTAAAAACTATTCTGCATTTCTGATTTGGCATTCTGACCACGAACGTATCAACATTCCATTTTTTAGACTATATGAGTATCGTTTAAAAAGAAATCAATACACTATTTTCTTTCAATGAAAAAAGAAGTCTTCAGATAGTACCATCAAATTTAATTATATTAACGACTTCTTATATTTTTGGGTTTATCTCTTAAACAGCGACTCCGACAGGAGACCACAGAAATTCTTGAAACGGTTTTGTAGAAAAAAGCTGAGGAAGCATTTTTATATTTAGTACTTCGGTTTCAACTCCAGTTATCGTAATTTTAAACCTCGGTCAAGTGATGAGGACAACATCTGAGCTGGAAACTTAGTCACCACTTCACATAATGCAACGTTTCTGAAACTGTGGGATAAACCCCCTAGGGGGGCATGATAACTCTACGAGGGGGAGGCGAGCCTACTGAAAAGTTAAAAAAAATAGATTATTTGAGAAAATTATTATTTTATGGAAAGTAAACAAACAAAACACATTCCGGCATAATAAAAAAATAAAATTAATAAAACAAAATAAATAAACATTTACACTTATAAATGTATAAGCACCGCACCATGTATTTTATAATTAATTTAGCAAAACTAAGTTAAGAATAAGTTTTAAAAATTACCTGTAACCCCATGGGCTTGACATACATAAAAACTAAATACAAAAATTAACACTTATTTTGATAATTTGTATGGTTTAAAATTAATTTCTTAACTGTCGGTTAAAAAGTTACGCAAATCCTTCCCCAATGCCATCGTTTTCCACGTAGGCACGCATATGTGATTTATTGGGGAGGGAAAGAAAAGGAATAAATAAGTAAATCCTATGAAAGATGTAAATTCTTTGCAAACATCGACAAGGTTATTTTATTACATTCCAAAGCCTTCCAAAAAATTTATGGGTAGCAGAGCACAGAAAAGATCATACTTTGGAAAGGCGTATATATACGTCCAGGCAATTATCGCTTTCGTTGAGCGAGACGTTTATATACGCCGGTGGCACTTAAGAGGTTGAAATCGTGGTGCAGCTTTAGAGTCAAAAAATAGTGTTATTGAATTAAATACATTGTTATTGTAGGGAAAGGGGGTTCGATAAAATTATAAATGAGTATTTGGTCGCAAATACTGAGATTTTGAGAAGCACTGACAAAATGTGAAAGATTTGAGTCTTGATAGATTTAACGTACATCAGATCCTCTGTAAAGTAGGTATTTAGTTGTGTTAAAGCTTGAATCTATAACTCTATGAAGAAAATGACATCAATGAATTCTCATCCATGATCCTCGGCTACTACGACCATTACTTCTGTTAGTATTACATTTTATTAAACTGGAGTGTGTTATAATCAATACCAAATTTAATTTTAAGTTGAACATTTCAATCTCAGAGTAGCTGAAAATATATTTTTTCAAGCACGAAGCTCAGAAATCAATGTATCAATCATATATCTAATGATAAATCAATCATTTGAATGACCAAATGTTCGGTTTAATTACTAATGTTTGAAATAATCACCATTCGTCATATAAATGTATTAAATTCTGACTAAGTTCAATTTCTTAATACGTATTTATCTGTAAACGAAACATTTTGAAACAGCAATTAAATATTATTGAAATTAAATTTTGAAATAGCATTTATTTGATGCAGATAGTATTTTGCGAACTATGTTTGCATATGAACAGTTTTTTAGATTCATATCATCATGTCACAGTTTTTGTCTCCTTCGCAATACTAAAGTAAACTTAAGAAATAAAAATAATTCTAGTTTTTACTAATTTTTTTTGTAGATTTCTTGCCTTTGTTATCAATTTTAATTATTAGTGTATCCCCACTCTAGATTGTATTTTATAGAAATTGTTAACAGACGAAACTAATTGCATCTTCTAATAATCTTGTGTAAGATTCTTGTTTATTTTATCGAGAGGTTAAGATCACAAGAGAGGTGATAAATTAGACTAAAGGAAAACATCATAGGATTGAGTTAGATTGTTCAAGATATAGCAATTATTTGGCTTTAAGGAACAAAGAGTATAATGATTGTTGGGAATAACCCCAAGTAATAATTAATGTTTTCTATTTTTTTAGAGAAGTTAATTGCTTACGTTATTCTTTGTTTAGAGCTTTGATGAAGTTTAATAGAATAAAATAACTGTAGAGTCATCTGTCTGACTTCTTCATGTCCTTGTTGTAGTCCAGAATATATATATTAAACATTAGCATATATAGAAAAATCAGGTTTAAAAAAAGATCATAATATAAAATTTACTTTTCTTCAGCGTATCGTTTTGATAATGTTGTCCAATCCACTTATATGTTTAATTATTCATAATCTTGTAAAAAGTGAAATGTTTTTTAAAATTCATAATCAATAAGCAATTATTTACTCTCAAGCTGTCTATGATTATCGCACCTTGAATTATTTTTCCTTGTATAAAATCGAAGTTCGATTTAACATGCCAACTTTCTATGAAAAATTATTGCTATATTTGAAATTCAGGAGCTTTCAAAAGTAAAGTTTGATTTAAAGTTTTACCGTACATTAAAAATAAGAGACTTTATTCCTCTCAAGGGGAGACAATATCTTTCATGAAGAAAAAACTGTAACAAATTACTTCTGAGAATAACACGTTTTCCCAAACATTCTTCATTTATGTTTCCATTTGTAGTAAGATACTCAAATATTTCGATCATAAAATATTCTTTGAAAGAATGTTAGGTAGTTTTACTGAAAACAAATAAACAGTTTTTATGATAGTATCTAAATCATTTAAAACAGGAAAATGCAGTTTAGAAGTCTTAAAGGCACACTGGAGGATTTCGGTAAAAGTGCATACATATATTTAATAAAATTATCTATTACTTCTTAAGGATAGGATTCTCGGTCTTTAAATCACATATCCAAAATATTTCCTTTTCTTCAATTTTAAATTAAAAAGAAAACAAAATAGACAGAACAAATAGAACAGAGTAAAAAGAAAGGAAAAGAAAAAGCAGCTTAACGTAAGACTGTGAAAATACGTTAAACAAAGTGAAATAAACTTTTATTCAAATATTGGGTTTAAGAAAGCTATGAGTATATTTGGCGAGTTTTTTACAATGGTCAACCTTTTTTATAGCTGTAACACATTTTTACTTCATTATACGCTTTTTTTTACCAATGTAAATATCACCAGTTTTAAATATTTTTGTATTGTATCTGATATAAATTATTATGATATTCTGCTGTTACAGTTTACTTCAATGATTTCAGTTCTTGAGACCACCATCAACCTTTCCAGAAATGAATGTACAAACTAATAATTTCTTTTTCAATAGATAATACACTAAAAATACGAAGGATTACTTCCCATTTCACAAATATGGAAATAATATTCAGAATAATTTGAATACTATTTGTTTCATTTGCATAAAAAAGTAACAATTCAGGTAGAGGAAAATTGTACAAAATTAGAAAATAAAACTTCAAAATGCGCAAAGAACAAATAATCAATTTACAAGCCAGATGGGCTTTATTCGCAAATAATCCAAATAAAGCATATTACTACATGCAATAAATTTAGGATTTGAAAGAGAGCGTTTTTGTCCGTCCGATGTTTCACTGGTACGGTTTCATGAAGTTGATTTTGACTTTATGATAGGTGAATGTTTTGCATCCGTTTAATTTGTTATCTTTCAAAATAGCAGTAAATCATCATCTATGAGGGTATGAGTCATAAAACTACATCCAAAATAATATCTTAAACTCTTTAATCTCATTCTATTATACAGTGATACCTCGAATTACGGCACCCAGAGTTATGCGAATCCGGTGTTGCGCGATTTTCAAATCTTATTGTTTCGTTTTATGTTTAAGGGAAATATGTTAAAATTAGTGAAATTGGTAATGTGATTAAAGAATTTGTCTATCTTTCCATAGAAATACATTTACAAATAGATAGTGAGAATATTCAAGAACTGCTAGATTCCAACAATCAGGAGCGGACAATTAATGAACTCATAGAAAGGCTTGTGAGCATGACCAAGAAATTGAAGAAGCATGAGTCTTTAGACCCTGTTCAATCAGAAGATCGAATGGCGGTTAGAAATTTGAAAGAAAACCTCAGTTTAATTGAAAAAAAGGGTTACAAAATTTTAGAAAATGTAGACTTGAACGATGAGCATATATATTTTTTAAAGGATAAAAAATATTAGCATACTACGAAGAAATTTTGAGAGAAGAAAATTACTTGTACTTTCAAGCTGCATTTTTTTTAATCTTATGGTATATTATGCGTATAATGCTCAATCTCTTTATAAGGATGAAACCTGAAATGTATGTCTTCAATGCTATCATGTTTTGAAGTAATTTACTCGAGGTATTATCCCTGGATTTTGCAAACAATAGCATACTTCTACAAGTACAACCCTTTAAGTTCGTTAGGTATGCCTTTTTTTTTTCTTTTTTCCAATCTATGTAGCTGTCTAATTTTTTTATTCTCATCTTTTCCCTTTATTTTAGAAGCTGAAGTTTTCATACCCGCCGTATAACGCGCAACTGTAAATTTCGATCTTATTTTTTGTGTTAAAAGTGCGTGTCATACGCCAGATTTTACGGTATACTTATAGTCAGAGAAGTCAACTACAAAAAGGAAGACGATGAAACCTCGTGGTATATGTTAAAATTCTACAAAGAGACGAGCAAGATGGCTCGCATGACAAAAATATTTACACATGATTTATTATTCATTTCATCTTGTTAATATTTTGAAAATAGTAATGCATAGTTAGACTTAAAAGTTAACTAATGTTTAATCGTTTTGTTTTGACGGCCAACTAACACCACCTGAACAAGCACACACACACACACACATATATATATATATACGAGGGTAAGTTGAAAAATAAGTTTCCCCTGTCGACTGTGGTCAGAGTTGTGTATGAAAGTCAAAAAATAGAATGAGACATTAAAGATATGACATACCTTTATTTTTCCACATAGGTACCAAGTACATTGAGACATTTCTCATATCTCTTAATAAGCTTCAAATAGCCCTCCAGGAAAAACCAGGGCTTTGCATATGGAAGAAACGTTGAACGGTTTGTTTCACTTCATACAGCTTCAAAAGCGCCTTCACCCGAGATTTTTCTTCAAAGCCGGAAACAGATGGTAGTCGCTTGGTGCGAGATCAGGACTGTATGGCGGATGGTGTAGGCACTCCCAACCAAGAGTTGCAACATGGTTTTGCGTTGCCGTCACCGAATGTGGTCTGACAATGTCATCCAACAGCAGAACGCCAGATGAGAAGGCCAGGGCCCTTTTCCGAATCGCCTCTTTCAATTTTGACAGGGGGGTCACAGAGCGCGTAGCATTGATGGTTCCAACCTCCAAAAAAACCAGCAACAAAAGCCGCAAAAACCAGAAAAATGTGAGGAACACTTTACCTGCAAGAGAGTTGACTTGAACTTCTTTCGGGCAGGTGATGACGGATGTTCCACTCCATAGATGCGGCCTTCGATTCTGGCGTGAAATGGTGGACCCACGTTTCATCCCCCGTCACAATCCGAAACAGAAAGTCATTGCCATCTTCATGGTAACGCACGAGATGTTCCAGGCTGACCGCCATGCGTTGTTCCAGGTGTGTCGAGGTCAATTGTCGGGGCACCCATCGGCTGACTTACTTTTCTGTATCGAAGAATGTTGTGGATGATGTTTTGAGCTCGCTCATGTGAGATTCCAAGTTCTTCCGCTACTTCATCGATAGTTATACGCCGGTTCGCTCTAATCATGTCATCCATCTTCCCGACATTTGCATCTGTAGTGGCCGTGCGCGTCCGTCCAGCTCTCGGTATGTCCTCCACTTGCTGACGTCCATCACTGTATGTGCGACACCATTTCCGCACCATTTGCTTCGACATCACACCTGGCCCATAGACTTCCACGAGGCGGTTATGAATATCTGTTCCTGATACTCCATGTGCCCATTCATAGCGGATAACCACTCTCACTTCCTCCTTTGACCATGAGTTCAAAACGCACCTTCTCTCCATACCTACCAGGGCTCAAATGAGAGGTTGGTTTCCACTTTGCGCAGGCACTGTAACATCACCATCTGCTTGATTTGCAGCGACTTGTACCCAATGGTGTATCGGTGACTTGCGCGTTTTCCTGCGGTGTCGCCTTTCGCCCATAGCCGTTCAACGCTTCTTCCATATGCAAAGCCCTGATTTTTTCTTGGAGGACTTTTTGAAGCTTATCAAGTGATATGACAAATGTCTCAACGTTTTCGTACGAGAATAATAAAATAAAGGTATGTCATATCTTTAATGTCTCATTCTATTTTTTGACATTCATACACAACTCTGACCACAGTCGACAGGGGAAACTTATTTTTCAACTTACCCTCGTTTATATATATATGCAGATAGCTAAAGAACCTAAGTATAACTATTCAAGATAGGAAATATTAGGCACAGTAGTACAAAAACAAACTCCTGGCCTTAGGAACCAAGATTGCAGGTTTAAACAAGTTTTAGGGCTAGCCAACCTTCACCTGTAAATTGTCCATACAATGTGCCAAGATTAAAGGAAAGAATAATATTATGAGAAAATTAAATATTACAAATAGAATCACTATACTATTAAAATATAACAATACAATTATAGCCTACTAATATTCACAGTATAGATTAAGAGTCGATGCACAAGGTAAATAGTAAGACTTGTTTCGTGCGTATATCAACTGGTTATGTTTCCCGCCAATACAACAGAGGAATATCAGTACCGCATAAAGTTAAAAATTATGATAGTAAAAATATAATATATATATATATATATATATACACTGGTGTCAAACCTTAAGCAACAGGTGGGTTTATTGCCATAACTTCACGAAAAATCACCCTGAGAGACATGAAATTTTTGAAATGAGGGAGAATATTATGTACGTAAGGATGACAAAAGCATCGGCGCTGAAAAGGAATACAACGCATACGGTATGAAATCAAACAAAACAAGCTTTATTGAACGCATAGTATCGTGACTCATGATTGTCTATCCAACAGGAAGAACAACAAGCAGATGTTTTTTAAATATGGTATATGCCCTCCCCTTACTACAATGGTTGCTTTGCACCGTCTCCGCATACTCAGAACCAGCGGGTTTCGACATTTCTTGAGGTAGGGTGCCCATTCCTCAATCAACATCTGTTTGAGTTGTTGGTTTTGGTACTCCGGATGATGTGAGGGGTGTGGCAATACGTCTCCCCCCAAAACATCCCCCACATGTTCGATGGGATTTAAATCTGGGAGCACGCTGGCCAATCCATTCGAGTGATATCTTCACTTTTCCAGCAGCTTCTCAACAGCAAGAGTGCGATGTGGCAGTGCATTGTCATCCATAAAGATGAAGTCTGGGCCAATGGCACCCCGGAAAAGATGCAGATGGGAAGAAGGGACCTCCTGACAATAACGATCCCCGGTTACAGACCTCTGTCGAAAAAGGGAAGCTCAGTTCCACCGTTCAGCATAATGCCAACCAGGCAGAACTCCCGGACCACCGTAACGATGTCTTTCGCTTGATGTTACTGGGATAAAACCGGGTCCCGATCTCTCTCCAAATCAAAACGCGTTGAGAGTCGCTTCTAGTACTGAACCGACTCTCATCCGTAAAGAGAACACGACTCCATTGATCAGTTGTCCAGTTTTTGTGCTCTCTGTCCCACTGTAAACGGTGGCTTCGGTGGCCATCTTTCAACGCGAGGCAGCGTTCAGGACGGTGGGTGAACAGGCCCCCTTTGTGAAGGCGTCTGGCCACAGTAAACCGCTACACTTGTCAACCTGTTGCTGTACAGAGTTTCTAAACAATGGTGCTTGCTGACTGCTGTCGAACTTTTTTCGCCTGCCGGATGATATATTGGTCATCCCCTGCAGTTGTCGTCCTCGGGCTGCCACACCAACCTTTCTAACAGCTGCACCTGTGGTTTGGAACGCTTTTCCAAGCGCGCGAAACGACACTTTTGTTGATTCCGAACTCTGCAGCTCCCACTGGTGACAGTACGCCCCCTCCTCCAGCTTTCCGATCATTCTTCCACGTGTGAAGTCATCCAGATGATTTCTTCTAGCCATATTCCACGAACTGACTCACTGGCACTTGCAGAGAATATGGTGAATTGCGTCTCCGTCCTTCATTTCCTTCTACTGTTGAGCAGCGCTCGCCGACATCACGCGTTTTGCGTACGCTCACATCGCTTCTGACATTTTGTTCCTGATATTTGCATACGCATGACGTTTCTACTGACTTACGTGTTCCCTCTACTGAACTCCAGACCTCCTTTTCTGCAATTTCATGGCTATCTGCTAAATTTTTACATTGTTGCTTAAGTTTTGCACACCAGTGATATACGTATAAAAGACCATTAATAAATATTGATATAAATATTTGTGGAAAACAAATGATTACAAGAAATATTTAGATAATAATATTATTAATTTATTAAACATGTGGCGTCATCGACTGAATATTTGTATAACTAGTTAAAAATACTAGTATTAAAATATAATTTCAACAATATATATATATATAAGATCTAGTATGAATTTAAAATGAGAAAGTTGTATATCTTTAAGAGCGACCGGATTCCCTAATTATGAATTTTACATTTCATATTATAACCTTTTTCTTAGATTTTCATTTTTGAAAGAGTGTACCACAAATATTTCAAGAAATTTGTTTTTATCCATATACATCCCAAGTTTCATTAAAGCAGTGCACCTTTAATTGTAGATAATCAACCGAGATTGAAAATTCTCTTAATTATGGAGATTAGTATATTTCAGAGTAAAATATGTATTCCTTCCATATTTAAATTATGTAAATGGTGAATAAAGCATTTTTTTTATTTATACAAAGTATTTTTTCTTTATATTAGAAAGGAAAATTAAAAAAAAAAAGTTAACTTTTAAATTCCAATCCAACATTTTTTAAATTTGTCTTAAATTGTTTTCTAATAACTATTCATTAATTTAACTGAATTTTCAAATACAAACTTTAATTTTAACAGGAATAAATTATCCACTACATAATCAAATTATTCAAAATTGAAGCACATCTGCATATTTTGATGTGTTATTTATTTGCTGAAAATAAGTTGTTATAAAAACAATATATAGAATTTTTAATTAAATTTAGTGTGAAAAACAATAAAAAGGAAAATATATCTGAGTTATGTTGAATAATTATAGTTTACTATTAAAAAAACGTCGCATAAAGGAGTTTTTATTTTTCTCTATTATTAAGTAACTATATGTGATTTTAATTTGAATTTTTTAACATATTATGCTAAATCTACTAATTATTAGTGCGAAGGAAGAATTTAAATGTTGGGGCAAGCATATTAATGCTTGGTTTGCTACAGTATTCCATGCTCTAAAAATAAATGGATTCCTTAAGAAATTTAAATAGTACGAAACAATGAATTAATTATGCAAAGAAAAAAATACCTTTCTTTGTAATATATTTATAGAACGTGCATTTTAACTACTTGCTTGAATTATTAAATTGTATAGTAATCTAAAAAGCAGTTCAACTTGTTATAAAACTATACCAGTTAAAAAACTTTATTTTAGTTAGCTGATGAAAAAAAAATGACATTTTCCTTCAAATATAATTTACGTAATATAATCTTATATTTTAATAAATCAGAATTTCTAATTTTGAATACATCCAATAAAGATACCTATTGATCTTCTGACTTATCTTTTTCGTTATATCATTGTATTGTTGCTGTTAAAATTTTTCTATTAATGAACATTTTATATTTCCAAACTGCCATGGTATTATTCCTAATTTCGTTTTGTCTTCCTTTATTTAGTGTCTATTAATTCAAATATTGACATAAGAGCAGCAACTGCACTGTGACTTAAGTAAAATATTTGAGTATGTAACTAAGACTCAGAAAAGTGCATTATACCTAACAAAATAATTTATTTGCTTCAAATTAAAAAAAAAAAATCATTTTTTTGTGTTGCTACCCAACACATTTATCTTCTCAAATTATAATACCAACAAAAACTATAACTGAATAGAGACGATTAATTATTTGAATCATAGAATACTTTAAAATTTTTGTAATATTGCATAAGTGATGATAACATTTATAGCATAAATTCAATACATTCTTTTCAGAAAATATGCGTTTATTTACTTCAAGTTATATCTCGCAAGTGTTGTTTTACAGAGATTATTATGAATATAAACAAAATATTTCAATTTTCTAATAATCACAGCAGGTGTTATTTAGGAATTTAAGAAACTTCCGCACAAAACTGTTTAATATATATATATATTCTAAAAATTGGTTCAATTCCTTAAAGTTCGAAACATTTTCATTTTCTGCATTTTGTTAATATAATATGATTAATGGTTTAGTGTTTATATAACATAAGCGAAATATTGGTTGATAGTTATCGAAAGACTATTGAGGACTATTTAAGAGTGCAATGTCTGAGTACAGTTAAAAATATTTGTTAAAATAGAAAGTTTATTCTAATTAATTGTTCCGTATTGAGTAACTGTATCCAGAATTAGATAAATAGTTCTTTTATAAAGTAATACATCGAAGAAGTAAAACTGTATTCAGTAAATATATTTTCATTAAACTATTAAAATTTCAAATGCATACATATAAATGCACTGTTTTAAAAACAGTGACAATACAGAATTACTGTCAATTAGTCATTATAATTATTTTGTGATATGGTGGTTCTATGGTGACCATATATTTGATTGTCAGTGTGAATTAGATGCGTGGGATTGTCAAATTGAATAGACATTTTAAAATTCTTAATATGACTTTTTTATGAATATAACTTAAATCTTTAATGATTTAGATAAATTTCAATAAGTGAGAATCTAATAAACCAAACAAACAGCAATAGTTAAACCTGATCGCGTAACTTAGACCACTTAGCTAAATAATTATATTGTCCGCCTATTTTCAATTCTGATAATATTACAAGTTCTAATATCAAATAATCAGTTCTACCTTAATCCAAAATAAGATTCTATCACGGTACGAGATGTCTGCGCGTACGTGCAATGGTAAGCACCTTGTATCAATGGCTGAATATCCCGGTAACTTTTTGATAGGCCGTTAATTCACAATCGTATCTCCTCTAAACATAACTTTCCCTAAATTGCCATTCTGCTTACTGAAACTTCTGTTCTTTTAAAAGCTATCTTATTTGCATTTCACAATTGCATTTCACTTCTTGGATTTGGGTTGGAAAAGATTTGCCATTAATTTTGGCCGTCAAAGAACCCAGAGGTTATGTTACAGAAAAGACGCGTGAGCCCGTCACAATTTATAGACAGAAATATGTATTACTAACATATATTTGCCCCTCATTTTTTTCTAATTCATTGAATTCGATGTTGTAAATGATCTTCCAGTTTTAAATTTGCCTGTATATATATACATATACTTAATAAAAAATGTCATACACTTTTTCTATTAGTATACCTATGCATGTGTAAAATGAGTTTCTGGCTTTCTAAATAACTGCAATTATTTCAAATCAATTTTACTCACTTATTTGAAAAAATATAGTGCAAGTTTTGTGTATTTTAGTATCATAATTACATTACAATCGTAATTTTAAAATAAAGTATTTAATCAGAATATGTATATCTTATCTGTGTCTTCATAATTATGTTTCTCTTTTGGATAATAAGCCCGAATATTATTTAATGTATGTTTAGATGAAGCATTCTAAGATTATAAGAATTAATATAGCCAAAATATTTACATTTTAATTTTAGAATTTGTGGTTATCAAAACATTAATATTAATAATTACAAAAGAGAAGACATGTTTAATAAACTTCAGCTGTTTTACGAATCATCTTTCAAACAAATTCTTAAGCATATTTATGCAACTTGCCTGATAATCTTTCACCGACATTTCTAAGCAACTCTTTTCCAAATGCTTTGATGAAAGTAGTATTTTCAAGACGAGTGATTTGATCCTAATAGTGCTTAGAAAATATTAGTGGTTTACACGCATTAGGAATAATGCAATGCAACACAAATATTAGTATGTTACTTAGAAATTCCATGTGTATCATGTTTCATAAATTTTACGCTCTTGCACATTATGTATTAATTAATCCATTTAATCAAAGGGAAAATTTGATGAAAGATTTTGAGATTAATTATTGTAATAAGAAATTGAAAAATATGTATGTAGGGATGAAGATATACTTTTTGTTATTTATTTTTCACATATCACAATTTGGAATTACATTCAGTTAAATGTGGCCTTTAGTGGACCTGTAAATAAAACAAAGCTTATTTCTTGAAAACTAGTAATCAAATTAATAATGCAAATAAAAAGTTTTTTTTTTTAAATTTTCAATGAAGTAACAAGTTAACTATTGATGTAAATTCTATTCATTATATTCAGTAGCATTACATGGTAATTTTTTAGGAATGTATCAAAAACATATTAACGTTATACTCGTATATATACATACATATATATATATATATATATATATACAGTAGGACAAAAAGTTGACGAATTGATCGGGACCAAACATTTTGTTCGTTAATTCGGTGTTATTCATTATATCGCGTTCCAAACAAATTACAAATTTTTTGTACTTATTATTTTAGAAATCCTATGAGCAAATACGCAAAAAATATCCACAGTTAAAAATCACGCACGTTTTATTTAACAGCAAAAAATACTATTAGTGAATTATTAAAAATCAATTAATTTCAAATTTTAAAATACTTACAAATACATGTTTGAAAATCTTTTTGATTCCTGACTCCCCTACGTTGTGGAGACAAGAAAGGAATTTCCTGTGCTTCTCAAGATTCACACGATAGGTTATACTCATGACTCATCAGCCTCTATGAAGTTTAATAATGGTCTTCACTTTTTCCTGTTTAGATTTGCTGGTTACAGGAAAAATCTTTTTCTGTTCCGTGGGGGGAAAATACCCAAAGGGAATGTCATTTGATAAAAATATAGTTTTATTCTAAAGCAATCTAATAAAAAAAAATTCCAGCTGTTAAAATAATCCGTTATTTCGGGGTTTATTATTCGTTAAATAGAGGGGCTTTTTTAGCTTATTTTAACTGGGGAAAAAGAAAAATTCGGTAATTCACATGAAATTTGCTAAATAGAGTTTTGATAAATCAAAGTCCGACTGTATATATATATACGCGTATATATATATATATATATTGATAAATACATTGCATTATGCTTTAGTAAGAAATATGACATCTCAAAGAAGCATAAAACATACAAATGCGGTGGCTGCTTAGAAGACAAAATATAGATATCAGCTAAGTATAGAAAAAGAACTCAGAGGGTCAATTTCTAAAAAACTTTGAAAAACTTTGATCTGCAAGACAAGCCCATGGAAGTCGCTAATACTTATTAAACTTGTTCTTAATTCAGTATTAATAAGATAAGTATTAAATAGTTTATATATGTTACTCTTAAGTAATATATATTTTAAGTAAATTACTT
>BMAV01000499.1:155776-186668 GCA_019973955.1 Trichonephila inaurata madagascariensis | reverse complement strand
GTTCTTTCTTTATATTAATTTTACTATAGTTTAATAAAATTGTATTAATTTCTGAACTAGTTTTCCGTTTGCACCTACATTTTCTTCTTTCTTTAGGGGACTATCGTACTGATTCTTCAATTATTGTCGGAACTCTGAATACACATTATCAGCCAACACCAGCAGCAAAAACGATTTTTCTAACTGTCATAGAAGTGTGATCTTTCAATCGTTTTTCTAGCTTCTTCGGAATAAAGTCAATTTTTATAAAAACAAAAGTAAAACGTTCTGCACAAAAAAATCGTAATAAGTAATATCTACCTGTTACAACCTCAGTGTCACAAATGAAGCTAAGCTAATTGCTTTGGTAGAGTAAAGGTTGAACAGCCATAATACCTGAAATGTAGGCAAAACTAATTTAAGGTGGCTTAAGGTGGATTACAGTGGTTCACAAACATCTTTCTTAAGAGGAGGAAAAAAAAACGCTTGCCTAAATGAATTTGTATAATATATAGTTAATGTATATGTTATAGTTATAGGTTTATTAATTAAGTATGACTGAAATAACTGTTATTATAAAGATTTAGACTCTCTAATTAAATCTCATACTATTTAAAATATTGTACATAAGAAAATTAATAGCTAAACGCTCCTAGAAGATGAAGAATTGCTGTAAAAATTATATATAACTACATTAATTCTAATTCATAATTCATAAAAAGTTAGTACTCGTAAGAAACATAAATTTAGACCATCCAAAAATCTGAATATTTTTTATTCCACAGAGGTGTAAGGAATGCTGCTGATATTGTTAATTACAAAAAAAATTTAATTATATGTAGCTTAAAAGAAAATCGCATGTTCTCATTAAATAATAACAAGGGCATAATTGTTATTTAATGGTTATTAGTCCAATCATGGAATAAAAGTTTATGCAATAAACATCAAAAGTTAAAAAATATATTTTCATTTGTAGAACAGGTAACAGTTCAATAAATATATTTTTATAATCAAATTTAATTAGAGAATTATCGATTAAAATAACAAATATATTTATCTTAATCTGCACATGGCATAGAAATAATACTTTTCAGCAAGTACTAAACAATATTCTCCTCTTCAATACATGAGTAAATTCTTGTACTTTTTATCTGTCTTCATTATCGAACATATTGTTCTTTCTATAGAACAAGTAGTAGACATAGTACAGAGTGTGAACGGAAACACTTTGACTTCTTTTAACTGATACCATTATAATTAGATGTCTTCGTCTTGTCCTCCCATCACGTTTATCGATAGTCAGCTTTTCCCAAAAGCAACATTCCAACCGATTTCTTCTTTTTTTCTTTTCAAAACTGTAAGAGTAAGACGGACGATAACATCACTAAGGACCATTAATCGATCAGAATCAAAGAAAAAGAAACTTCACAAACCAACATTTTCTTAGGCACTAAAAGAATTTCATCGAAAATTCCAGTTCTTTTGTAGGCCCCATTGCTTCCACAAAGTCATATAAGAGATTTTAGGTTGTAATATCATGAAACAGGTCTTTTGGAGTGTAAAGTTAAGGGGAATAGGGACTTAATGATATATTTATATGTATTAGTTGTTTAATGTAACGATCAAAAGAAATTTCATCTAAAATTACTTAGTTTCCAATAAAGAATGATTTTTTTGCGTAACTTCTTCGTAGAAAATTCATTTCAGATTTATGCAGTTGAGAAAAATTTTGGCACCAGTATCGTAACCAATTGTTGGTTTAAAATATTAATAAGATAGCATTCAGATGATATTTAAGAAAAATAATGGAATGAATTACTGAATAAAGATTAATAAAAGCTTATAACTACTAATAAGATTAAATAAAAGCTTAGTAATTGTTAAGGTACTAAAATATTAGTTATTTTTCATTGTCAGATCTTAAAGAACATTTGCATTATTAATTCATATCAATACTGGAGAAAATCAAATCGGGAATTTTTTCATATTAATTTACACATACCCTAAATAAAATTAATTCTAAGGATTAATGCTAAAAATATAAATATTGTTACCAGCATATTTCGATTAAAGTACCTCAAGAGATAAAATAAATTCAATTATATTGAAAATAACTAATATGACAAAAGTATACTGTCAATCATGTTCTGATTTCAGAAATTTGTAGCATATTAAGTTGTTAAATTTGATTCATATTGTTTGAGTATTTTTTTTAACTCCCAGTTCTACGAAATCGTTCTTTAGTAAAGGGAATCAGATGCATTACAAATAAGAAAAAAATGCTTCTAAAGTAATCTCTGATTATATGCGAAGTGTTATTCCAGAATAACGAAACATTTTCTTGATCCTTTTATCCACATACTTTATCTCATGGCATTAATTGTTAGACGTGGCAAAATATAATGGTATATGTTACATGAAATGGAAGAAACCCAAAACTAATAAATGATACAGTCCTTTTTTTATG
Organism: Trichonephila inaurata madagascariensis; assembly: GCA_019973955.1. Classification (NCBI taxonomy): domain Eukaryota; kingdom Metazoa; phylum Arthropoda; class Arachnida; order Araneae; family Nephilidae; genus Trichonephila; species Trichonephila inaurata. The sequence continues at coordinate 184,222 of BMAV01000499.1, read as the reverse complement.
TCTGGGCATCTTATTACTCGTTTGTTATAAATAACTATTTTTGTCAAAAAAAAAATAATTGACTTTTGTCTCAAAGTATCTTTAAAACTAGATGGTAAAATTTAAGCTATACCAACCCGGTGATGATCGTAAGAACTTAGATAATGCATGATAGTCATCAGAAGGTTCCTTCTTTGGGTTATTTAAAGTATAGGGCATAATGTTTCTGGTAAGGAATTTTACCTTTTTTTTATGTAAGTGATTAATGAATTGAATTTTAAAGATAACGTTACATTTGTATCTTCAAAATTTTCTTCCAGTACCATCGATAAAGATCTTCAACGTTTATATAAATTTAAGGTATCCGACTATGTTCGCAACCGAGATTTTGCAAAAGCGTGTAAATGGATAATATTTATGATATTTAGTGACACTTAGATTCGAAAATGTATATAAAATTATTTTAAGAATAGTATTACAATAAAAAAATTATTTAAGTACAATATTTTGACAAAAAATGAACATAGAATGACCTATTTTTAAAGTATTCTCCTTTTGTGAAAAATGCTTCTTTTATAATAATACTTTGCCTGTATATAGCTCAGACCTCTGTACAGAGGCTCAAATAGAATTTTTGAAATATATAACTTAGAAGTGGGCTTATCCATGTCTTACGACAACAGAGGAGAGAAATTTTAAGAAAAGAAACGCCGATAGTTATTTTAATTCGTTGTAACTCTGAAAATAATGTGAATTTTTCAAAAATCATAGTTAAGCCTCTGTATAGAGGTCTGAGCTATATACAAGCTATATATTATTATAATAGAAGAATTTTTCACAAAGGGAGAACATTTTGAAAAATGGTTATTCTAAGTTAATTTTTTGCCGAAATATAGTATTTAAATATTTTTTTGTCAAAAAATGTCCTTAAAACCATTTTATATATGTATTCTAATCTAAGAGACACTAAATATCATGAAAATTATCCATTTATGTGCTTTTTTAAAATCAAGGTTCCAAACGTAGTCGGATACCTTGAGAGTATATATATATATATATATTCCCTTCTCATAAGAAAAAGCCAACCACCTCATTGTATATTTCATGATGTTGCATGGATATCTACTGCTTATCAATACATAAATTATTGGTATTTATGTCCCAGCAATAGGAATTCCAATATGTCAAATATTATTTTTATAACTCATGCCTCTTGATTTAAAAAGGATACAACTTCTTTATAATATTCTTTTAAAATTGAGGTATAATTATCTTTCATGCTCTCCTAATCCAAGTGCATTTCCGCAAAACCTATTTTTAGTGAATCTCTACTCAATAGAATAAACATAATAGCTAAATTTCAAAGCTAACTCTAGCAGTTAAAAAATAGATTTTTTTTATCAATAAGCTACAGTAACCAACTTTAAGAGACTATTTCCATAAGGACCATGCGAAGCTCATTTCAATGCAACAAAAGAGACAAACTTACTAAATTTTATAACTGTTGGTCTAGTAGTTCGAAAACGGAATTTTTCCATTAATACGCCTCAGTAGATACCACTCAAAAATAATAATATCCATAAAATCGCTTCTCAGCAGATTTCAATTTAACAAATGTAACATGATTACCAAGTTTAATTATGGTACGTCTAATAGTTCGGAAACGGGATTTTTTTTATAAGTACCTTCCAGTACCTCCCAGCTCTCCTCCTCCATAAGAGTCAATTTCTATAAAATCCGTTCTTAGTGGATTTTTATTTAACAAAAGAGACATGCCTACCAAGTTTCAAGTCTTCATGTCTATCAGTTCAAAAACTGGACTATTTATGTATAAAGCCTCTTAATCCTTCGGAATGCCCCTTTAAATTTGACTTTTGCGAAATCAATTTTGTTTACTACATTATATCTACTCCATGAAAGTAACATGTGTACCAAATTTCAAGTTCGTAGATTTAATAATTCATAAACTGGAATATTTATCTATAACACCCCTTAAGCCCTCGCGACACTCCTTGGGAGTCAATTTTGCAAAACTTATTTTGAAGCAAATCTCTACACCTTGAAAAGAGCATGCCTACCAAATTAGAAGTCTAATACTCCAATAATTCATTTACGGATATATTTATTTATTACAACACTTAAGCCCTCGCAACACCTCTAGAGGTTCAATTTTAGCAAAACACCTTCCGTAACGGATTTCTTCTCTATGAAAGAAACATGTTTGCCAAATTTCAAGTCTGTAGGTCTAATAGTCCAAAAATAACAATATAGTTAAAGCCTTTGAAATGCTCCTTGATTTTTGCAATACCCGTTCTGTATCTCATTTGCAGTTTATGAAAGGAACAAGCATACTGAATTCCCAGACTATTAGTTCAAAAACGGGAATATATTTATATTTAACGCTTTTTATGCTCTTGGAATGCCTCTTGGGGTTAGAATTTTGCAAAATCCCTTCTACACCGGATCTCTAGTATATGAAATAATCATGCCTACCAAATTTCCATTCTATAGGTGTAATAGTTCGACCAGTATCGTGATGAGGGAGTGAATGGGTCGCCTTTCTTCTTTAAATATATAGATAAAGATTTGTATATGAATTTTATGAAAAATTTAACTTGCACTACTTAAGAAGTAATTAATTTTTTTCTTCTTTTCTAAGCCAGATTAGTTTAATAATTGTTTATCCATAAATTAAAATACAATTATAAAAAAAAATATATTCTTTCGAAAACGTATTAAATCTTTTTTTTATCGTAAATTAAATTCTTAGAGGTAACTAAAGTAACTAAACTACATATAAATAATAATAATAATCCTTCTCAAAAGCATTTTTGTCATATTCCATCCCATATGGTATAGTTGTAATTTCTACACTACAAGGACTCTATATCTATTTTACTACAAAAAGGCTACTAATATTACCCTGTATCTCAATTCCTAATGTAATGTTACAGTTATAATAATGACACGGTTCATAACTCTTTCCAGAGATTCATGATGATACTTATTACGGCGAAAGGACCCTTCTAGACATACTTGATATCTGATACAGATACCTGACAAAGTGTGTCCCAGGTATATTCGTAATAGTAGAACTATGTAGATTATATATATAATGTCAACTTGATGTTACAAGGACAACATATTACATTCATCTTATATATCTATGCAGTAATGCTATTCAATATAACGTGGATTAGCCCACATGATATTAAATAAATACATATTGCTATAAAAACTTCTATTTTATTAAAGTATGCTTTATTTCTGTTTATTCCAATTATAAGTAACCTTCCTTTGAGTTTATAGTGAGAAAGTTTAAGTTAAATTTTCCCTTAAAAATTCATTTTTAAATGTTAAAATGAAAATCCGAATAAACACGCATACACACACAGGCATAAGCATTTGTGTGTATTATAAAAATTCCATTTAATGCAAAATTATTATATTCAACCACGTTAAAATGATAATTAATAAGAACAAGAATTTCATTTTACATGTTTAAAAATAATTACCTGTTTGACAGGCAATCTAATTTATTTACATTGAACAAATTTCAATCTATGGTCAAAAACTATTATAATCCTCCTTTATCTCTCTGTGTTCCCCAGTAGATGTACTCTTCGTTGAAGCAGATACAAATGGATATGGAAATATTACATGTAAAAGGCTTTGGATGTCTTAAGAATCAAGAATTAGAGGAAAGTTGCTAACAAAGGATTGACTTGTAGAAATATTATTTAGAAGCCTATGGTTCACCTGAGTTATTGAGCCAATGAAAATTAAAAAGCGAATATACAACAATTCTTGTAACAGCATTAATTCTTGTAGAAATGATGTTTGACTTTCCTATTCAATTATGTTTTCTACTAGATAACTTTTTTTCCCGATGTTGGAAAGAATAGTATTTCTTAAATCTATTATGCTTAATGCATAATCGCAAAGTGGGCAATGGGTGAAGTTTGAACAATCATGGTTGGAGAGAATTTTGTTTGATATATTTGTTGTTAGGGTATATATCTATTATATATTAAATAATTTTTATTGATATTTAGTGCGAATGCAAGTGAAATTCAACATATGTAAAATATTATTAACTGGTTGTTAGAATTTGATCATTAAAAATTTTGAATATATTTTCTATAATTAAATAGAATTGTTAAATAATTTTATATATTTCAAATCAGTATATTTTAATATGCATATGACGGACAGTAAAAAAAACAATTGCACTAATACACTATCAAAATATAAAAATGCTGTTTAAATGAATTATGTTTCTTTCAGTGTTAATAATATATATATATATATATATATTTTATATCAACGGAGGAAACTCTGTTAACCGCAATGTTTTTTATGTGATAAATGGAAATTTATATTGACAAACAAAATGCTAGTATACTTTTTCTTTTAAATATTTGTATCCCCAGATGATATAATTGATTTAAAGACTGTAAAAGAACACGACTTCATATTTTTTATTTCAGATGATTTCTTTATTTGTATCACTAAAGAACTTAAGAGAATAATATTTTTTTTTTTAAATATATTCATTCGTTTCAATTAGAGAAAGTGATAAAAGGTTGAAATAATGTATATTCTCTCATAATATATTATATGCAATTCTTGTAGTGTATTTTTTAAAAAAAAACCTTGCAGCTTTTCTTTTGATTTAATGAGGCTAGTAATATGTTTCAGAAAATTTAAATTTCTCTTGAGGATATGTGAAAAATGTTAAAAACATTATTTATGAAAAGTCTTATATTAACTTCTTAGAAAATAATTTAAATATGCTGCCAGTTGTCGATAGCTCACATTTTTGAAAATACAATACTTAAGAAGAATTTAAAAGAAATATTTTTAACTGCATTTAAAATATCAACCATGTGTAAAATATTTACTCACACACTTCGCTAGGTATTTCATGAAGTTGTATTTTTATTAAAGTTATGTAAATTATGGATATTTGAGTTAAGTTTTTAATTGTATTCAAAAACCCACATATAATTCTTTTCTCTTGATTTAAAAATAACGTCAATTAAATTCCTAAAAAGGAAATATAGTCATAATTGGCACGCACCAGATGTGCAAAATTCTTTTTTAAGTTACCTACTAAACAAAAGAAAGATGCCTTCCAAATTTTATGTATGTTAATAGTTCAAAAAGGGAAAATTTGTCGTTAACAACTCCGCTGCACTCTGCCCTCTGAGAGTCGATATGCGTAAAACCCGTCCTTTGAGAATCCCTACCAAATAAAATAGGCATGCCTGATTTTAAGCTCTAATCATTCAAGAAAGGGAATTTTTGTCCGTGATTCCCCAAAAATTTTCCCTCTTTGGAGTCAATTTTCGCAAACTCCGTTCCTTAAAGATCTCTACTGATAAAAAAAAAGAATTCTTTAGTCCAAGTTTAAAGTCTGTGTGTTGATTTATTCGGAAGTGGAACTTTTTATTAAGTCCTCGTGACTTTTCTTGGATGTCGATTTTTATTTAGTGTTTAGCAGATTCCTGATAACAGTAGAAACATGCCTGCAAGAATTCAAATATGTAGGTCTAACAGTTTCAAAGATTTTTTGATAAATGATTTTACATTACAAATGTATCGCAAAGAAAAATGTGTAAACTGCTGTCTCTGTGTGTGTGTGCGTAAAAATGCAACACTATGAAGGAATCATCATAAAAATAAAATGTAATGCACAAATGACTTGTGTTAGTACAAATAGTTGACAAGATTTTCAAAGCAAAAAAAAATAATAATAAGTGTCCGAAATCAGTATTTGGTGCAGCCACCACTCGTTGCAATAAGTGTTGTTATAAAACGTTGCATGGAGTCAGATTTTGAATGTCTGCTTGTGGAAAAGAATTCCATATTGCTTGTATGAGCAGCAAAAGTTCGTCTTTTGAAGCTGCATGATGCAGATCACGAGCGTTACACCGACCAACCAAATTTCCTACGTGCTGAATAGGAGACATATCCGGCAAATAAGCAGGGCAAGATAGAAGTTGCATGAGTTGAGCTAAACAAAAGTCTCGAAGAGTCTTTGCAACATGTGGGTGTGTATAATCCTGCTAAAAGACAGCTCCAGAGATGCATTGAAGGAAGGGAATGACTTCGGGCTATAGCACTTCATGGACGTAACTGTTGCTATTGAGATTATCATCAATTCGTAGCAAATTCGATCGTACATGATGCGAAATCACACCCCAAACCGTAACTCCAGGTGTTAGGCCACTATGTCATTTGATAACGCACTCTGGAAGGCAGCGTTCAACAGTATAGCGTCTAACACATATGTGGCCATCATGGTCCCACAAATTGAAGCATGATTCATCTGAAAATACAACTTGGTGCCAATAAGCTTGCCAATCTCTGTGCTTATAAGCCCATTGCAGACGCAGCCGTCGATGGTTTACCGTGAGGGTGATCCTGTATAAAGGCACCCTTGCGCGCAATTTACGGTGAAGCAGCCATCAACGAATTGACGAAGCCGGCATTAGTACACCTTTAGCAGTAGACCAACGCGTTTCCAACAGTCTGGAGAAAGCTATACTGTCATTCACCGCCATTCAGAAAAGGTGTCGATAATCTCGTTCTGAAGTCACCTTCCGTCTCCACTGCCAGTTTTTCGACTTCTCGGGTGCTCGTCGGTCCACTGCTTCCAAACTCGCATCACTTTGGAACTGTTCTGCCACACACGGGAGCTGTGTGATAGAAAAATCCTCCATTTAGAACGCCTGTAATCTTGCTCCATTTAAACTACGTAAAATGTTGGAATTTCTCCTTATTTCGTCGTGGAGGCATACTTATGTCTCACTTAACGTTCGCCTTTAACAAATAATCATTAACTATTTTCAACGTCCCACTACAGCCTTCTATTTATACCCTTACAACATCAGTTCAGAGGGCACTGCACACGCCACGCATGAGAGGTGGCTCTGAAACTTTACTATTTTACGTAACATCCTACAATTGATATTTGCTGCAAAGTTCATTTAATTCTGATGATTCTTTCATGGTGTTACATTTTTTTTAGAAACAGCAGTGTTAATTTCTGGACAGATGTTTCTCAACGAGCAGTGCAAGAATATTGGCAAAAAGTCTGATATACGTTGAAATAATGTTAGGGAAGCACTCAATTGAATGTGATATATCCAAGTCATTTTTTTCTGCTAGGGAAATGTCAACTGTGCTAATGTTTCTCGTCTCAGAGGACTTGAGCAAAATAAAGGACGGGATGACGCAGTGCCATGTTCTTACACGAGTTGTACTTCCGTTTGTGCAATGAGGTTTACAGTATATGAGAATTGTGCTGAAATGATTACCAGTCACATGTGTGGAAAACAGTACCATGCGAAAAAAGGGAATCATTTTGAGGCTATATCATGTATTTTAGCATATTACTCCAGATATATATTCATAGCATTATTACGCCCCTATCACATTTACTTGTAATCACGCCTCTACGATAATCTCATCCTTCTAATGAGCGTCTATTTTCATAATTTACGATGTACAATATGAAATATTAAGAGGTATAAATGTTGAAGTGAATATAAAACATCTAATAGTCTTGTTTTAAAATTGTACCAGAAACAAGAGTGAGATGGTTTTTAGAAACTAACCTAAGGATTTGTAAACGTTCTGACAAAAACTTTTCTATACACTTATGCCAGTTGCTAGTTTTGAAATGTTTAAACCTGTGGTTAGTTTCGCAAACTTACCATCAAGGCCTAATCATTAGGTCACTTCAAATCGTCCAAAACTATTCAATTTATTCATTTAACTTATTTAAAGTTGACGTCATAACATCCTTCATATTCTGATACAATTATAATGAATATTAAATTGCACAAATTATAGTCTAAAATTAGATTTAAATGAAAGCTGTGAACTAAAAATGTATTTTTACAATTTCCAATGAATTTTTTTTTCTACTCAGAAAAACCTTTTCTCTTGATTTATACTTTAATTTATGTGTATTCTTTAATCTAGTACAGTGTTTCTCGAACTGTGGGGCGCGCCCCCCTGGGGGGCATGATAAACCTACAAGGGGGGCGCGAACATATCGAAAATAAAAGATTAAAAAACATTTATTTACTGGAATGAAGTAAAAAAAAATACTTTGATATAATAAAAAAAATACACATTTACACATTACACATTACATAATTTATATATATATCATCCGCGATATTACATCATAAAAAATAAAAGCTTCTACTTCAAAACCTCATTAGCTATCTTTGATACTATAAGCAAATAAAAAATATTTTATTTGATTTGCTGTAATCCCCTGATGAGAGATTTTCTTTCAAATTTAAAACACTACTCATTCAGAGAAAAAACAAAATCCAAACCCATTATCAAAAAAAAAATTTTTAGGGAGATAAAAAATTCATCACTGTTATATTACTGAAATATTGTACATTAGCTGTAGGCAGCAGAATTTATTTGGTGCGGTTTGACCTTCGAACTTACTTGTACGGTTAGTTACGTCCTTGCGCTGTTAGGTATTTGTTTTTTTTTTCATTTAGGGAAGTTGTAAATAAATTATTTCTGATGCGCCTTTTTCCTTGTAAAATATTTTTATGATTTTTGGAAAAGCACAGAGAGCACTTTGAAGGATTACTTGGCCAAGATTTGTTTTTATGCGTATTCCCAAACATATAAAGCATAATGAAAAACGTTTTACACAATTTTTCTAGAACATCCATATTGTATTAAATGCACTTTTAATCCAGCAGTGGTCACGCCGAGCACAGAGAGCACGAAATCGGTAATTCTGGCAAAACTGTTTAATTGTTACCAATAGCCCATGACACTATCCTTCTGTTTGACAGTCTTAACATGAATTAAAATATATTTGTCACATATCTCCCTCTTTTTTGGGAGAGACAAACATTTTTTTGCAATCTTAAGGTACTTGTTTTTACTGAGTTCCCGGTGCGATCACTTTTTTTTCCAAAATATTTTTTGTGTTCATGCTACATCCCCCCTTGAATAACTTAGTGATTCTGATTGCCTTGTTGTACGAATTATTGTGGTTTGGTAAAGGAGCATGATGAGTAGGTAAATGATATAAATATATATATATATAAAGAAATGGGCATCTTAGATCTCTATTGAAAGATGTTAAAACTGATAAAAAAAAAAAAAAAAGGATGAATCTGCTGAAATAATACATTTTAAAGTAAATTTGAGAAAAGCGATGAACATGAAACGAAAGAAAGTTTTTGAAATGCTACCAAAAGAACTCCATCAACTAAAATATGAAGCCATAAGTATAAGAAGACACACTTTGCTTTGTCAAAAACACACAAGCAAGCAAAAGTTCAATATGCTATTTGTCGAACTTCAAAGGACTGTAAAATTACAATAACTTGAACAAAATATGACAATTTTGCCCGCAAATAACATTCCTGTAATGTTAGCGAAAAGTGTCCCGGATTTGTGTCTTTTTTTAAGGTCACGCACATTTGAAACATTTTAGTTGAGTTTTCTTGGATTTTTTCCTAAAATTATCAAAAGAAATTGAAAAGTCCTTGAACGTAGGTAAGTATACTTTCTCTTAATTAAATTATTTACTGGAATTACGATTTTTATTGTGTACTATAATAATAATTATAAAAAAAGGATTGGGGTGACTCAATAATCCCGCTCGACTATTAATATCGAGTGCATGCCTGCTTCAGGGTTAAAACATGTTGAAGTCTTTTCTTTTTAAATATTAAAAATAATACAATTATTCTTCATCAGAATTTTATGTTATTGTTTATTATTCAACATCAATTCTAAATGCTAATTCTGTGAAACTTAAAATTACAGTTCACTTAAAATTAATTAATATTCGAGCAATCATTGAAAAAAAATCATTTTACATTTTTGTAAACATTGTCGCGCACTTGGCTTTACTCTCCTTGCAATGGGCTTGATTCATGAAGTCACATGATAAAACCAAACACGTGTTTTCTATTGAATTCAAAACAAACATTTAACTAATTGTACTTGTTCTATTTGTAAAACTCAGATAAAATTTCAAATTTCATATTTGGGTAAAGATGTTTAAATGTTAAGGAAAAAAATTTCTTCAAAAAGATTTTTTTTAAATTTAAAAAAAATCGTATTTTATGCGTATGCTTTTAAATAAAATGCATTTTGTATACATATGTACTTTTTAAGAGAAAGTTTCTGCAAAGAGCAAAACTTGGCAAAACCAGAGCGCGTGAACTGATTAGTTGGAAACACAAAATAGTTTTAATCGCGTGACTATGACGTCACATGAGTTTTTGAATTGATTGGCTAGAATCACGTGGCTTTCACTATCATGTGACTATGACGTCACATGAATTAACGTCATTCAGCGATTATATCAATAATGTTTTTTTGCTTATAAATGAACTCGTGCAAAGAGCAGGTACTTCAGCCAGCATACTTTTAATGTATCAATGTGTGTGCGTGTATGTGTGTGCTGCACAAATTATTTTATAACTAATTAATTAATACTAAATTAAGAAAAAGTTTAATAAGTATTAGCGACTTCCATGGGCTTGTCTTGCAGAGCAAAGATTTTCAAAGGAATGCTTATGATTAGAAATTGACTCTGAGTTCTTTTTCTATATTTAGCTGATATCAATATTTTGTCTTCTAAGCAGCCCGCATTTTGCAATATGTTCCAATTTAAAAATTAGAGAAAGGAAAAATAAAATAATAATTAACCTATTACTTTTTTTTTGCTTAAAAGTAACATACAAAATTTAATACTTATGTTATTAATTTATACGGTTTATGATAAAGATTGTAGCTTTAGCGTCGAAATGCATTATTATTGCATTCAGTACATTATTAATGTATAAGGAAGGGGCGCGATAAAAATTGTGATTGAAAAGAGGGGCGCCAGTATTGAAAGTTTGAGAAGCACTGATCTAGTATTTAAAGTATTAATAAATAAAAACAGTGTTTATGTATTATTTCTTCAAGAACTGAAAGTGTAATGCTTTTGTATATAAATTTATTTTAATACAAAATAATGGTTGTGTTAATATTTAATTCATTTTAAACGAATATTTCGTTTTAAATTTATTGTTAAAAGTGTAGTTAATTTTTATATACATACTTTACAAGGAAATATATAAAAAATATTCTAGACGACACAAGAGATTCAAAATAAATCCGTAAATGTGTTATCGCAAAAACACTTGGGTAGTTTACCCTTTTGGGTATTGGAAACCCTGTCTGCACTTGGTGATACTCTATACAAACTCGAAATAAACAACGTTAAATTACTTTTTTCACTTCACCTCCCAAAGAAGTAATCTAGAAAGCATTCTCAGTATCATCCAGAGGAGAAACCTTTTACTATTGAAGACATAGAGTGAAAATAGTATTCCTAAGCGATGCAGTTCACAGAAGTTTGGAATTGGAATCCTATTTCTAGAATAATGGGAAAAAAGGTCATCGAGGAATTTGTTTTGCAGGAAAGGACATTTAAGAAACGTGTTGTTAAATAATATTCATTATACCATGACCTCTTTTATTCATATACATTAGGCACGTTGTAGAAAACATCAAACTAAGGGACTTACAAAATTTATTTAATTTTAGACGTTTAATTTCTTATAATAGATTATATAGTATATTGAAATAATTATAACTGTAGTAGTCCAATAAGTATATTTTCATAAATATAATAAGCATAACTCAATACAAATATATTCTTGTTTAATTTTATAAATAAAACCTGGTTTGCATTGACAATCTGAAGATTTTTTTGTTATTCTGCACTTAAATATTTCTTGTTTAATAATACTCAAATAAAAAAAAAACATGTCTTTAATTATTTCGTTAATAACTTCCTTTTCTGGAAAATGTTCAGTCATTCAGTATTCCAACAGTCAGAAATTTATTAAAATTATTTGTTTCTCTACACTCTGATTATAACAGTCCTTTAAAGCATTAACAAATATTAATGTATTAAGTCTCCAACTTATTAAAATGCCCTTAAGCTTTTGAAATATTGCAGAGACAAAGAAGAAGTCAAAGCTAGATAATTCTTCTATTCAATGTTTTCTTGTTAACATATATCCACAAAGCAGCATCAAAAATTTGATGTGAAGTTTTGAATGAAATAAGTTAAAATATGTAGTCTTATTAAGGAAATTAATACAATAAGTATAGTAGAATTTTGATTTTACGTACTGGTTTCGAGTTATCAGTATTATGATCTCATTAAGAATGTTACCATAATACATTTGGCACGGAAGCAATGTACCTCACTTTTATACATGTGTATATACGTATGCACGTTTATATAAGTGTGTATGTGCAAAATGACAGAAAATTGTTTTTATCACAAAAGATAAACGAAAAAAATTTAGTTTTGAAGCATATAGAGAAATAACTATGTTCATAGAATTTAAGAAATGATTCTATGAGTTGTTATTTTTTACAAACAGAATAGACTTTTTTAAAAAATAAAACCATTTATATTTTTTATAATGATTTTCTCAATATTTAATATTATAATTAGTGTTATTACAGTTATATTTTCAAATATTTCTTCAAAAAATCTTGCAGTTATTTATTTCTTAATTCTTACTAACATTTTCTTTAACTCATAACCATTTTGATCAATATTTTTGTTATTACAGAGCTAAATAGGATTAAAAATATGCGTTGCATATTATTTTTACACATATGTCAAAATATTCTACTACTCCTTATTTATGTGTTTTAATTGAAAGGGGAGCCAATTATGCATGATTATAACTACTATATGAGCAAATGTATGAAATATTTTAATTTGTCTGAATCATCAAATAATTTACATCTGTTTCTTATTCTTTTAATTGAATATACGACTATTTCATGAAGTATTACGCCGCATCGTATCTTTAAATAATGGAACCTGAATTCTCTTTGTGAATTAAGAAAATAAAAGGTAAACTTTCTAAGGTGATATAAAAATAATTAATTCAAATAACAAATCTAATTAACTTTAATAGGAAACTAATCCCCTTCCAAAATGTTTTGACCGCAGTTAATAAAAACACATATAGCATTTACAAGCGCAAATAATTCCCCATGGAAAAAGTGATGTGAAGATTACTTTTTTTAAAAATTATTTTCGAAAATAAAATGCATAATTTAACATGACTTCGAAAAAAGTAAGTTGAGTGTCTATAATAATATGATGATCAGCATTAGCTCTATTCTTATTTATATAATTTTTTTTCACCAGTTAATGTGCCTTTGGATTCATATAATGCATACAAGAAAGCTTTCACAATTAGTAATAAGTGTGAAGTGGATTATTACGCTCATTACACTTACTAATGACCCATCATGGTACATGTAAAGATGATTATGTTTGTTCTGTGTACGAATGTCTTAAATATTAATAAAGGAGGTTATTAGGTTGGGATAAGAGAAAAGAGGCTCATTCATGCATATGTTTTAGTTTCTCGAAACTTTGTAGTGGAAATTCATTTGTTTCCATAGATACGAGTATAATGCATGGATTTAGAAATGTTTCTATATGTAGAGATTTCAATAAGATGCTATTAAGATTTTAGGTTTTTCATACTCAGTTGTTATTGCCGTAATTTAAACATTAAAATATGCATGTTTACCTATTACATATTAATCTTCGTCATAATTTGAGTAGTAAATGTAACATTTATTCTCATTTATATTTTACTATAAAGTAAAACTCAAAGCAGTTAAAGGGTTACAGTTTCACACTTGGATTAAAGACATAATTTGTCCTCGTATGACACGTTAAGATTGCAAAACATTTTGAAGCATTTCAATAATAAAATTTAATCATGTATTGGGGTGTTCAAGAAATTTTGTAAAGCCTTTCCTGTAATACGAATATTGAAAATCTTTCGATATAAGAACATTTTTTTTTTGTAAATAAAAAACAAATTCCAAGTAATAATTTCTTTATTTAATATGAAAACCGCAGCTTCCTAGTTATTCTTGATAGTCACAGGAAACTCTTCAACTAATTAATGAGTCAGTTTTTTTTTTTACTCAAAATATTATTTCTTTTTTAAATGCCTGTAATAATTTTACAACGATAAAAAGTATGTGAAACACATGAAGTTAAAATCTAAAGTGTAGTATTCTACAAGGTTTGAAAAAAAATCATACTATTTTGATGCAAAATATCATGATATAAATTATATATTAATTAGGAACTACGTAATGACAAAAGGAAGCTCCTATTATGAAATAATGTTGTATTATATACCTTAAAATAATATTATAGCAACTACAAATATGTGCAAACTAGTTTCATTACTCTATAGAAGAATGTGCCTTGATGATATTCAAAATTAAAATAAACTGTAATGTATGGTAATTATTTAGTATTATTTATTTAAATGATACCAATTTTAAAAAAAGGCTTTAAATTCAGCCTTAGTTTCTCAGGATCCGTATTTATTTATTATTATTATTTTTTTTTGAAATTAGAAACTATAAACTTTTACAATTTGTGCTGCTCTTCAAATACAAAATAATAAAAGAAAAATTAAGTTTTGTTAAAAGTCAGTCTAATATATATGTATATATATATAAATATATTCGATTTTTTATTATTTTCTTTGTTAAAATTACTTCAAAATGCTAAAATGGCTCACACTTGGTTTTTAGTTTAGAGGAAAATTATTAGATGATGTTAATGAATAAGAAATTATAATTGGCTATGGTGAAGGAACAATTGTTGTTTATTAAGGGAATATAATATGATGTAGTTTTGAAATGACACGAATTAAATAATACAAATTATTTTTATTTATTCAAAAGTTCAACTAATCAAGACTGATAATTTAATAATTTGAATCATTAAATACAAAAGTTAAAATTTCTTACTTTATAAAAAGAATATAATTCCAAATTGTTCTGGAAAGAAATAATTTAGATTCGTGTTTGTGGGCACTTGAAACAGCTAACAATTTTATAATATCAACTTAATTGCACAGTTCAAGTTCTCAATAGTACATATATAGGTAATTGTTAATTTAACCTAATTTAAGAAAACTTCCTTCAAATTATTGTAAATTGCCTCTTTTTTGAAAAACAAATAAACAATATATTTTCAATTTCAGATTTGTTTTGAAGCATATGCACAACGAGTTTGGTACAAGTGTATATAGCTCACATATTTCTATGAATATGAACCAGAAAGTGAATAAAGCCAACAATTTTAAATGTAACCTTAAGAGGCTTTTATACTTTCACAATTTTCTCGGTAAGGGTTACGTGCTTCAGAGTCCCTCTTTAATTAAATTTATCTTATTCTAATTGCTTTTGGAGAGGGATTTTCGTCTTTAAAATATGGTAGTAATAAAGGAATAGTTTAAAGTATTTATTATATAACTTTTTTCAAATACATCTACATTAATTATAGGTATATACATTATTTGATCTTTCATTTTCAATTTTCTTAGTAAAAATAACATTGGAGTTGTTCATATTTTAAATGTATATTAATCATTTTTAATATTATATAGAATTTAGATGGTTGAAAATATCTTTAAAATACAATGATGATTCCAAAATATTTATAATGCATTATTTCTGAATTCCTGGAATACGTAATGTATTAAATAAAAATTTTATTCATGTGATAGAAATATTCATTTGAGTTTAATAGAGAAATAGTTGGCTAAAGAAATTTTCAGTTGTGTTGTTGTTGTTGTGTCCTTCCAGAAGAGAAGGAAAGAAAATTGCAAGAACCTGAGACAGGTTAAACTTCTACAGTTAGTTATTTAATACATTATGAATTTGCTAAAATATTTAAGCATTTGTTTAAATTTAACATTCTGGTTAAAATGTATATACACACTCACGCGCACATTTATGAAGCAGTTAATTAATTATTAAAATGTTGTTTATTTGAAATATTATCTCATATCTAAGCCCCCGCAACTCTCCTTAAATATCAATTTTAGCAAAACTCTTTTTTAAAGAGGACCTCTACTCCATGAAAGGAAAACATGCCTACCAAACGTTTCAATTTTGTGGGTCAAACAGGTTAAAAACGGGGATACATGTCACTAAAGCCCCTTAATCCCCCGAAATGCCCTTTAGGGATAAATTTTACTAACTCAGAAATCTTCACGGTCATCATCAAACCATTTCCTAACATTTCATCTTAATCAGATGAACAGCTTAGGAAAGCATATATATAAAATTTTGTAGAGTAAATCTTTCTTTAAGCTAAAATTTTATTGTAATGAGTAAAATAAAGTTTATCTTAAAGTAAGAATAGAAATATCAAACCTCAAAAGAACTTCTCAATATGGAACCTCAGATTCAGAAATTCCACATGTATCTAATTATTATTATTTAGGTACAAAATATAGACACTTTTGTTGGACTTAGTTCACTTCACCCTTTAGTGAAGAGCTTAGAAAGTTATCTGAGTATCAGCATGCTTCTGCAATCTTTTTATTACGAGAAGACATTGAGTGGAAATACTATTCCTAAATGACGCACTTCGTGAAAGTTTGAAATTGAATTCTTCTTACTGGAACAATTGGAAAAAGGTCGTCTGGGTATTCTTACTGAAAGAAATGTCCATTCAATGGAAGGAGATAGAGTTCTTAAACAGCATTATGTTAGTAAAGGTACCTATATGTAAGAGAAAGTAACACACAAGAAGAAAATATATAATACTAGCATAATTATTATCAATTGTGAAAGTTATATTCCTTGCAAAATAATATTGAAAATATATTTACGGAATTTTCTTTCTTTTGAATTTTGTTTTCTTTACAATGATTATGTGCTATATATAATATATATATATATATATTGCAATCAATAACTAAAATTTATTTCTAAGATTTTCTTGAAATATGTTAATTATGATTAAATGTAAATGGTCTTTCTCTAATAGTTTAATTTTATACACAGAATATGGTTAATAGTAAAGGAACTTAAAAGTTTTTTTTTCCATAATTCTGACTTTTCTACCTTACATTACGAGATATTTCCAGTTTTGAAGTAAACATCAATGCAAGCGTCTATAGCCAACGGCACAAGTAGTTTCAGATTTCGCAAGCGTTACAATTCCCAGTGGCACTCTACACCATTCTACAAATATGTCGATGGAATCCTGAAATCTTGAAATGGAGCTAGTTAAATTAACATCTTAAGAATTACAAAAAGCAAGCTTTAAGGGGTTTTGAGAAACTCTGAAAGATTACTAACGATAAATTGACTGCTAATATGACTTCAATGTTGAAGAGATTTAAGTTTTGAAGAAAATAGCATGTGCCTTGTGCTGTATAATTTTGGTTTCACGTATTTATGTAGGCTTTCTTCTCACAGGAAAAATATTGTAAGTAAACGAAGAAGTTGTTTAACAACCGAACGATCAGAATCATATCAAATCGAAAGTTACAAATAATACCCTGATAATGCGAAATGAAGCAGAGTGTTGAAAGAACAAGGTTTGTGTTTAAAAACTAATTTTATTAACAATATTGAAGGAATACTTACATTTTATATTGATTCTTTCTTATTGTAATATATAAATATGTTTAAAAATACATGATACATTATAAAGCTACAGTTAAACATTTTTTTGTTTATGTTAAATATAAACATAAAATACAACCTTTCATTTTTGTTAATAAATATCTTTAAATTGTGTATAATTAATATAGGAAAACTTCTAAGTCTGATTATTGAATTATATTCTCTAACTCATCATGCACTGAAGCGGAAATCGAATTGATTAATAATTTTTGCTTTTGTTTGGCTTTCTGTATCGTACTGATGCATTGGTTTGGCTCACCATACCTACAAGGTTACCATTCCCTTCATTAATGCGATATACATATAATAACTTGAACATACTTAAAACATCAACAATAAAAAAATATAAACAACAAATAAACCTTAGAAATGTAGTGGAATTTTTTCTGTCTTACAAGGAATTTCTCTCTAGTCAAGTTTCTGCAACTTCTTATTTTCCTAATTCTCTCTCATTATAACATTCTTATAAACAAAACATCGCCACACCTTTCGTGATAATACTCGTAAAATAATCATTTTAGGTAACGGAAGAAACGTAGAAAAAAAAAATCAATATTTCTTTTACGATCTAATTTATTCAAGGCAATATTTACCCACATACTAAGCGTCAATAGGGGAAATATTGTGCGGTATCGTGTCATGAAGACTGTGCTAAAATATATTCATTATTCATGAAGCAATTTTAACAAAAAATAATGTTTTGTTTGGACAATTTTGGTCTCGTGTGTTTTTAGTTTTATGTTCTCATTAGATACGTGAAGATTAACTACTTGGAGTGAAAAGTCTCTTCCCGATCGTTAAGTCAGCATAAGGGAGGACTTATTAGGGAGGTTCTCCGACACTGCAAATTATGGCTTGCTTGATATTTCTTTTTAATCTTTATTTTTAGCTATTTTTCACAGTTGTGTCGAATAAAGAGAAATATTTATTTCTGATATTACATTTTAACCCATTTAAGACTTGCTTTGCGAAAACACAACATAGAATTCAAAAAATTTCTTATACATTTTTTTGTTTATTTTTCAATTAAACTTAGACTTTATATTTTATTGTTCATAATTTAGTTGTTGATTAAAATTAATTCTATTTTCAATTAGCAAGATTTTTACATCTAAATCCAAGGATTTTATTTTCATATTTTGAAGTAAAACAAGAGGTGATTTTCAAATAATTATTTTATAATGGGTAGCCCATGCTTAATTTTCACACAATTGTTTTTGCTGAATTAGCCAGAAACTCAAATACAAATGGGCTTCAATAGATTAAATATAGTTATTGAATTTCCAGACCGAAACTAATTTTTCTAATAATGATGTGAAAACGCATCACGAGTCTAATGAGTAATTCGAGACTTTTATGTGCTACAATGTGCTTTATGCTGTAAGCTCGCGTTTTTTATTTTTTTAATTATTATTTCAGATAAATTTGCACATAAAAAATACAATGTTTAACTTTGGAGGAAGCCCTAGAATATTTCCACGAGATTGATGATGCTTATATTTCAGAACCATCATCTGCAGAAGATAATAAACAATGAGATTTTGCCAAAATTCCTCCAAATACAGACGAGTTGATGGAAGAGAAAATTTTGATGAAGATGCACAGGTAAAAATGTAGAGTAACTGATGGACATAACAAGTAAGATAAGAGATTATTTAAAAAAAAACAGAAAAGAAATATGTACACTAAGAAAAAAAAAATTGGGGTATAAATGTACACGTGTGTTAAAGAGGACATAGACTTCATAGAAGCACAGAAAAAAGAATTTATTTTTTAAAGACTTGCCTTGCCAAAAGTCTTTAGGTGTGTTTTAAGAAATATTAAGTGAATATTTCTTCATTAGGAAATATTAAGTGGAATTAAGTACGTTGATCGGGGTTCGAAGGTTTTATGTAAATTAGCCGCAAAGATCAATGCAGTTCTTCAAGAACGATGATAATTTATTGTCGTAAAATATATTCTTTAAATACAGAATTCAGCAGAAATATTCACAGAATAAATCTCAGAATGTCTTCAAACCTTCAACAGCCCTCCAACACAATTATCATTGTCTAAAATACACGTTAGTAAAAATTATTCACAAGCAATGCTCTTCCTATTCAACAGCCGCGCTAATCGGTAATCACGGTTAAGAGAAGTCTACTAATCTCTAGTCAAAACAATACTGACAAATCACTGGCCAAAACCATATGAATTAATAGCTGGTTGAAACAAGACTAACTCAACAAGACAACAGACTCCACTGGCATCATAGGTCTAGAAATTAGTTGGTCGCCAAAAATGAAGGGAATCTATAAACTTATTTGATGAAAACATTTGAAGAAATGCAGACAGACATAACTGTTTCACTTGTTCGAAGACTAACTGCCATCCAAAGTATAATTTTGATCGTTTCTCGAAAAGGCTATTTAGAACAGGCATGTCAAACTCGTATGATATTCTGAACCAAATGGTCTATTTTATTATAAATAGGATGCCGCATGTTTTCAACTGTCAAAAAGACAAACAAATACGATTTTTGTACTGTGGTTTATGCATTTATTAAACTCAATGTACATTATACATAAGTAGTCGTGTTATATTTCATTTAATTTTTTAAGCTTGCCACTTTGAATATTTTATATTTTTTTTATAATAAAAACAAAAATAAAAATTATTATAAGAGGTCTAATTTAACATTACTTATTAGAATATATTTGACATTGTTTTCTTCACAAAGTAAGTCATCAAAATTTGATTGAAAATATTGGCATGATGAAATTTGCAATAATTGACGAGAAATGTTGTTTGGGGTTAATCTTGTTCTTTTTTGAATTTAGCTAAAATTCATTAAAGTATAAAATTTTATAGTAAGTGATTCCCAACATAACCATTATTCGCATAACAAACAATAAATTTTAAGAAACCGTTCTGCTGATAAATATATACAGTCGAACCTATATATTACGAATTTTTCTATATAACGAACTTTTCCTGGAACGAAGAACATTTCACGATTTCCTTCAAATAACCTCTCTATAGTGAAGTGCGGTTTCTATATAGCGAACTTTTTCTTTTGTAATTCATTGTTTTTCTCCCTATTTTTAAAGTAATTCTGAGCATTTCAAGTTATTCTCTCTTTAACACATTTTATGGTGGTTATTAATCTTGAGAGAGAGAACTGGTTTCACATTAGATTTTAACCCGCCGAGAGCAATAGAGTTCTGGACATTTTATCGAAGAAGTGCAACCTGTAACCCTCATTGTCCAGTTCACTAGAAACATTTTCGATATCCTCTTTCTCCATAAATGGAGTTGTCTAGCATCCCAGTGTTTTACATATAAAATAATGTTTGTTTAATATTATTTGTATGCTTTCAATTATAGAAAATGTCCTTAAAATTCATTGGTTTTCATATAAAATTATTTTCTTAAGGTGACTTGGCACCCGAAAAATGAAAGACCAAGCGTTTTTTATTTTTTTTTATTTTTATTTAATCTTATTCTTTTCATTATTATCTTTTGATTGATGTATCACTTGTGCATGTCGGCTAGTTAGAAGTTGAATAAAACTTCACTTGAAAACGAACTAGGCAGTTCAGCCACACCCCTTTTTTGGAAAAAAAAGCTAAAAAAAGCGTTTTAATAAAAAAAATCTATATTTTTAAGCGAAATAACAACTTTAAAAGAAGAATGTGTAATATATAAAGCAGAATATTACCGAGGCAATACAATACAATAATTTTTTTTTCATTGTAAAATGTGTGCATGTAAAATTATTGAATTAAGGCATTTTATATTAACAATTTTATAATTTCAGTTCTTATTCCTGATATGTTTTTTATACAAATGTAATACTTCAATTTATAAGGAAAAAAACTAAAATTTCTGTCGTGACAGAAAAAAAGAATTTTTTTTAAACTTTTTCTTGAATTTTCTTGTGCAATTAATAACCTCTAAAAATTGATCATTTATAATAATGTATAGGGGATCCCCCTCCCAGGTGGCTGCGAAGGGAAGCAGAGAGCAATGACTCGGACGGAAGAGGCAGCGAGAGAACAGATATTAGAATACGGAGAGGAGATTAAGAACGCAGGAGAAACAGACGTACAAAGGCAGTAGCAACTAAAAACTCTTAGAAAATAATTAAAGCCAATTAGGCAAGATCGCGCACGTTTAATTGTTTCACTTAATTCATTAATTGTTATTCGTCATTTTATTTATTCTTCTTTTAAAAATAAACAGATTATTCTATCAAAACAGTTTACGAATTCATCCCAGTAACAACATAATACATATATAGTATAATAAACTAAAATAAAACAATATAATAAAGACAAATTGTAATTCTTTACTCAAGGACTGAAGAATAAGGATTTTAAAACCCATAAAACCCTGCCAAAATATAAATAGACACATAAAAATTAAATATATCAAAATGGAAAACTATTATTTTTTCTAGAGCTATCACTGAATTAGCACAGTAAAAAAGGATTAACCTTTATGGGATTGGAACCTTCCCCATCCAGTAGAAACCGTCGACATAACAGCACAATAGGAAGAGAAGAAAAAAACACAGGTGTAAGCGAAAGGACTCTGGATAACCAATAAAATGGGTAGAATGGCTACTGTAATAATGTACAGTGTTACATATTGAAACAGAGAATAAACCAACAATAATAACTTAACTAACCCAAATTCTTAAAGTACATGAATAATAAATTGAAATTAAAAGTAAAATAATACATTTCAACTATAGTAACATCATTTGCTAAGTGATGTAACTATCTAAAAAGTGCGGCTGTCCATTTCTCAATTTCACTATAGTGCCCCCCCCCATCTATGTAACTCTATAATATTAAATAGTAAAATACTAATTCTAAATTTATGGAATAATTGAAAAGAGATTGATGAAAAATGTTGTAATCGATTTATATTTATTATTATAAGTACATTTGTGTATAAAGCTATTTGTATATTCACATTGTAAGCAAAATTTACAGAATCTATTAAAATTATAATAATTTTCAAATTCATCTGAAACTAAATCAATATTCATTTGCTTATAATTATTTTCTCTTTCTAAAAACATAAGTATGTAAATTGCTCGCAAAGTAAGGTACCTTATTAAAGTTAAAATTGAAGTCATATCTTTTATCGTATACATTAGAGTTTTTTTTTGTAAATAATTATTATCCATATTCAATTGTAGACCTAAAAAGTTTGCTTTATCTAATTCAGTGCTGTTTCTAACTTATTTCAGGTACTGATGACAAAATATTAAGTTAGGAACATAATTTAATTTATCACTGAAAATTATTAATTCGTCTATGCATCTGAAAATATGATTTGACTTATTATCTACATTTTCATTTTCATAAAAGTGAAGATAAATGTTAGTTAGAATATTACTTACAGGACATCCTTGATGAATCTCTTTAATTTTTTTATAATAAAAACCATTATGAAAAATGAATAGGTTTCTTTTAAACCTACTTTACCAATTGTATCATAATTTAGATATTTTATTAATTTTTTATTGAATAGTTAATATAAATTTCTTTGAAAACTTCCAACATACCTTCTATATCTGTAGAATTAAAAGTACCTATAAAATCATAACAATTGATATAGTTAATCTTCTTGACTTTCTTAAGACTAATTTTTTAATAATAATGATATTAAAAAGATGGTATATATATATATATATATATATATATAAGAAATTTGTCGTCACAACGTTTACATTCGGTACATTTCCTTTATTTGTAGATAAGTCTCTGCGTTAACAAAAATGTCTAGCAATTTAAATTAATGAAGTGTTTTGCCCTGGAAATGAGAAAAATAAAATTTATGAACCTGATAATCACACATTGTTACCACAGCAATATACGTTTAAATCCTAATAAGGAAACTGATTAGCTCAAGAACTTTTATTGTATCAGATGCTTTTTAAGATTTTAAAAATATGTTTCATTTTATCAATTTATATATGCCAGCTTAGAAAATTTTAAATTAAATTAAGTTTTTTCAACAATGCAATACAGGAAAAATAGTAATTAAAACTGTCAATAGAAATGTTTGGCATTTAATGAAAAATTCTTTACACTATACTTTTTTTTTGTTTAAAAATATTTATGGTGTACTCTCTTAAATTTAAGACAATATAATGATTTTTTAATGAATTATGTAAATAGAAGGAAAACAAAGAAACAACAAATTTTCTTAATCAGAAATAAAATATTTAAAAAACTGTTAAAATATTTATATCAAGTCGAGTAGTTTAAATGTATGAACTAATTAATATTAAAGTTATTCTAATTATTTTAATCATCGGAATATACCGTTTTTTTTTTCTTTTTCTTTTTTCATTTTGAATACAACAGCAGCGTTACTGAGAAAATTTGATCAATGCCATAAGAGTTAGAAATGTAATCCGCTTTTTTTTGGCATAAGAAAAACATAGATAAGCATAATTTAACAGTATTTACGCTTACGGTATTTAATTACATGTCGACAAACCTTATTTGTGCATTCGTTGTATCCAATATTTTTTTTCATAATTGAGTTATATCTCTCTCTTCAGTTAATACATTTATCATGGCTTTTAGATTAAATAATATTTTATTCATATCTTTTTTATCTGATTAAATAAAATTTTATCAGATTTTTAATATATTGTTATTTCCTTGATTAGCAAATGGTATTAGGATACATGATTATTATTTTTAGAAGGTTGCATTTCCTTTACATATTTTTCATTAAATTACTCGTAATTCATTTTTACAGAAATCACCAATGTTCCTGTCGATGCCTATAATTATTTAGTGGAAAATATTTGGATATTACATTTTTCTGAAAGTGCTATATTAGGCTACAGAAACGGTGAAAATTCAACAGTCAAATAAATTATTTAGAATATAAATTCTAGGACACGAAGTTTTTTTATTTTAAAAAAATTATTCTCAAAAAATTTTATGAAACTCTCAGATGGAAAAGTTTTGAAACAGTTTGCCTTATAGGTAAATCCCCATTGATTATGCACACAATTTGTTTATATAATATTTGATTATATATCCGCAAATTATGTTCAGATAATCCATCGCTGTTTAGGATATCCGAACACTTTGAAAATGACAAAATTTGTTCCAGATAGAAAATGTTGCTTTTTATTTTATTGATAGAGCTATCTTTTGGCTTTAAAAAGCATACTTTGTATTGTTTATACCCTACCTACAAGCCAAGCTACAATCAATTTTATAAAGTTAGAAAAACCAGAAGAGTAGGTTTTTGATCGACCATAAGTGGGTATTTAAATTGCTCAAAAGCTATAATGGCCAGTATGATAACTCAATATGTTTTACAAATGTATTTCTATAAAACTTCTTGAATCCGATATTTATGTTATTTTCTAGAGACTACTAAAATATTTCTTGTTGTATGAAAACGTTTTGAGTTATGGCTTATTATTTAAGTAATGGTCTCATTAAGAATATCACATTTCACATAATGTTTACTCAATCAGCTCTAAAATTTTCACACACACAAATTTTAATAAAACATTAATATTCTAATACATTTTCTCGATAAATGCATCTAATTTGTTTTAGCAATATTTTAACTAATATAAGTTTAATACATTTTCTCTAATTGCTTTGAAGTTATTCAAAAATATTGCTAAAGATTCACATATAAATCTCATTTTTGTAAACTTTAGGTAGTTTATTTTTAATATTCTTAGT
Source organism: Trichonephila inaurata madagascariensis (assembly GCA_019973955.1). Taxonomy (NCBI): domain Eukaryota; kingdom Metazoa; phylum Arthropoda; class Arachnida; order Araneae; family Nephilidae; genus Trichonephila; species Trichonephila inaurata. Next base: position 158,966 of record BMAV01000499.1, on the reverse strand, counting down.
TCAATATTAATATTTATTGGTATTAAGTCCTAAAAAAGCGTTTATAATGTATAAATATGTTATTTTTTTAAGTACTTCAAACGTGTTCGGATACCTTAAAAAATTAAATAGATGTATTTTACAATTGTTATTTGAATAATTAATTAATTAACCATTTACCATTTGATCACCTCCATAATCTATATTAATTGTTCTATAACAAACGTAAATCATCGCATACTCTAGAAAGTTTCCTTTTAAGCAATTGGAATGACATTTTAACAACTTGAAAACAATTGTTTCATCTTCAGTTGGCATTTCAAACAAATGTTTAATTCCTTTCCTTTGTACTTATTTAATGAAATCTTTTAATTAAATAGATTTAGTGCGCATTGTAAAATAGAATAAAAATTCAATCGAATACGATAGCTATGTGTTTATTTTTAGGAATTAGCTGCAACGGAAGTGCTCCAAGAATAGATTTAATTGTCTTAGATGGAATTCGACGAAATTTATCTTGAATTTCTTTCTGTCTTTTTACATACACTTTCTAAAATTAGAGTATATTCAATTATCTCGCTTTCATTGTTGCAACTGAAGCAAAGAAGTATAAGTACGTTTTAATTCTATTTTGTGATTAGCTTTTCATGGAATTACACAGCCTTTCAAAAATTAAATAATCAATCATTTTAAAACATGAAAAGCAATATTTTTTTTTAATCAAAAGGCAAGAACATATTTCAGTGTTAAATACAATATTGTTATTAGAAGATTTAAATGCTTTACAATATGTTAAATTATTAGGTTTTTGTTCGTTCAAGTATTAATGATGGAAGGATTTTTTTAGTGAATTTTTATGTAATAAGAAAAAAAAGAGAAAAGAAAGACTAATAAAATAAATAGTACATGTATAGTAGAAAATAAATATTGAAGTGCCTACTAACGAGTTCAGCAATCCTCCTCCAATCTGGCTCTTTGTATTGATGAGTGATTATCAGTCTTATTTTTAACAACTTCAGAATTATTTCCAGGCACACTAAGAATAAAATAACTTTAAGCAAGTTTTACTTACCTGTAAGACACTATATGAAACAGCTTATGAGTATAATTTTCAATGTTAAATAAAAATCATATGTATGACAAAGACAACCAAACATTTATTGAGTAACTAATTACATATTAACTGTAAGATTACGTTTGATGGAAATTTGAGCTTGATGATTTGTGATGATTTCTTTTTTATTTGGTCGTAAAAATGATAATGCCACTGTCATTTCGTCATCTGTGTTTAAAAGGAACTATTTGTTTTTCATTTTTATATTTTGTAATGCTGAAAATTCGAATTCACTCAAGTTAGATGTAGAATATTCTAGCAATATTTTTAAAGCTTTTTTGGCTATTATGAGATAATTACCTATAATTTTATTCCAAAATGAATTAATGGATTATTTCAAGTGTTTTGAAATTAAATCTCGATTATTATAGAAAATATAGATGGAAATATATAGAGTGAAATTATTATTTTTTTTTATCTTAATTCAAAGTTAATTCATAAACAAATGTATCCGTTATCTCAAATGGATTACAAATCCTTAATGTATTTCCATAAAAAAGAGGGAATGATTTGGTTCCGGATTTTCTTTTCTTTCTCAGAATATAATTAATAATTCAAAAAATACTGTCGCACACTTCAAAAATTTAGAGTCACACAAAAGTGTCACGTTGTTAATCACTGACATCAATGAATGCAGCTCTTCAAAATTCGAAAATAATTATGCACTCTATTACAAAAAAGAAAAGAAAAAAACGACGCAACAAGAACGAGTTGTCTGATAGAGACAACAATTGGTGGTAGAAAGATTAAGCACAGAGTGGAAAATGATTAAAATTCCAGAAAAATTGAATGAGTCATTTCAGAGTTACATAGTTACAAATTAACGAGTTCAATAAGGTATTGACCCGCCTCTAGCATAGATGCAAGATGAAAACGACGTGACAAAGAGTGATAAAGTCCTCTCTGCCTGAAATTTTTCTCCAAATTTGCTCCAATAGTCGGTCCAGGTCATTAACATTCCTTGGTAGAGGCAGTCACCATCCCCTCATATCCCAGACATACTCGATCGGAGAAAGATCTGGTGATCTGGTTGGACAAGGAAGTGTTTGGTAAGTTTTAAGGTAGCTCATAGCAACACGTTTCGTATGTGGTCTAACATTGTCTTGCTGAAAAATAAGGTCAGGGCACTGCAAATGGAACAGTAGCAAAACAGTTCTCAGAATGTCATCGAAGTACCGCTGTGATGCAAGTGTGTTTCTAATGATGATCAAAGGGGTCCAGCGGTCAAAAGAAATGGCACCCCAAACCATAACTCCTGGTTGAGAGCCTGTGTGGCGTGCGATAATGAAAGAAGGATAGGCACGCTGCCCTAGGCTTCACCAGACATGTGTTCGATGATCGTCAGGACACAATTGGAAGCGGGATTCGTCGATAAACATTATACGTCCCCAATCAGCATGATTCCAACCTGATCGAGCCAAGCATCATTGTAATGTGGCTTGACAGTGTGCATGCGGGAGTGACAGGTGGCGCAGTGGTCGGTACGAGCGAAAATTATGCTGTATCAGCCGTTTGTGAATGGTTATGGTGGATACTCGTATGCGAGTCACACGTCTGATGTTTGACATAGATGAATCAGGTGCTGTGACAGCAGATATGACAATCAATATGTCCTTCCGATCTGTTGTGGCTCTAGATCGACCGCTACCATCATGACGCTGAAATTTGTTACTGTCCACCCATTCTTGCCAGCATCTTCTAATGGCAGCGTCGCTTCGACCCATATAATGAGTGATTCCCCGATTTGCTCATTCTGCCTATTTCAACCTAATGATACGGCCTCTTTCAAACTCTGAAAGTTGCTCGTAAGAGCTCGAAACCTGAGGCAAGGCATTTTTTCAGTCGTTGAAAGGTATTCTAAATCGCAATGCAACAGAAACTTTGACCATCAGATTGATAATGACTTCCTATAGACACTTGCTGAGTGAGTAGTTCTGATGCGCTGTAGAACTGTTCATTCATGGGACACCAAATTTTAATAATTTGCATGCTCTGTACAAATGTCTTTGCATACGAAATTTCCTTACAATCGGGCAACTTCTTCTTGGTACGTCGTGTTTTTTTTTTTTTTTTTTTTTTTTTTTTTTTTTTTTTTTT
>BMAV01000499.1:134883-155676 GCA_019973955.1 Trichonephila inaurata madagascariensis | reverse complement strand
TTTTTTTTTTTTTTTTTTTTTTTTTTTTTTTTGTTATAGAGTGTACTTACTAAGAAACATGACTGATTCCCATTTTTCTTAATAAACCTTCGGCTGTACTATATTGCGTGTTTTGAAAAATCATCACCTTGTAAAGGAAGCGTGATGCATGCAAATAAACACCTTTTAAATAGAATCATGGTGAATGAAATGAGAAGGAAACCTGGATGAAAGATCGAAGAAATGTTGTTGTGTCTTATTACATGTGTGGTATACCTTAGCTACACCATCTTCATAAAACCAAACTCGCCAAAAAATCCCAAAACAAAATATGATTTCCTAAGACCTCATCAACAGTAAAATTCAATCAATTAAGAATATGACAAAGCCACCCATCCACTACAGTGGTTCGTAACGCTGACTCCAGTGCCGTACTGTCTGGATTCGAATCCCGGAGAAGGCATGGATGTTTGTAAATGCATAGTGCTTTCGCTGCATGGGTGTACTCTAAATAGGATTCGAGCAGCAAGTCCTCTCCTGAGGTTGATGGAAGGGGAAGAGAGGTCGGAGGCCCCTGAACACACCAAGGTGTTCTCCCTCAGCATTAGGGCGGAACTTTTCAAAATCGTACCATCACCTGCATAGTGCTCAAAGCTAAATCTAACGACAGGCATAAAAATATAGCCCTTAGCCACGGTGAATTACCTGAGCCTTGATCTGATGTTATTGTCGATCTGGTGGCATAAGTAATTAAAACCAGAAGAATATAACAGGGGGAGGCCTAATCAGTCTCACACCTATGACACTTTAGAAAGACTTCCCGGTCCTGTTGAAAAGTAAGAGATTTTATGTGGCCACTAAAAAAGCAGGATAGAGCGGTCTGCTGATCCCTAGGAATATTAAGTGGGAGACATCAACGAGGTTTTTTATGGTAATCAAAAGACTGACATCTACTTTATCGAAATATTACTGAGGTCATAAGAAAATCATTGAAATATTTTTAGAAGCAACAATAGTGCCTCACTTACTTACTCGCTGTAACCGAGTACACCCAAATGGATATGAGCTGCGAACAATCCCTCCGAGAAAATACTTCATTTGTGTAATAAGTGAAATGCATACACAAAATAGTCCTGAATGAGGGATCCTCCTCAAAATTCTAGAGAATATGTGGATGGATATAAAATACAGCAAAAGTATTTTAGAAACGTGTCCCCTTACCTGGATGCCAGGGTGTGATTGATAACAAAAATAACAATGCAAATATTAAAACACACACACTAACAAAGATACTGTCTCACGAATGAGACAGGAGTCTTTGGATAGGAAATAAGATACACAGGGATACCACTCCTATCAGACAGTACAAGTACATGAAAGGAAGGAATGCAAAATGAAAGATAGTGAAGATCCAAAAATATTTTGTTCTATTACATTTTTGGAAAGAGTGTAAGAAAGACAGAAACAGATACGCATATCTTCTCAGAGGGAAGAAATAGGGCAGGGTTCTCTGAAATGTGTGCAATTAGTGTGGCTGGAAAAAAAACTAGTGGCGAAAGGGGGAGAGTCACCACATCCACCCCACTTTCTTTTCCCATATCTTTGCACCCCAAAACAACGAAAGCAACACTCGAAATGGAATGCAAACCAATACAGTAAGAAAAGGAAGATGTAAATTCTGAATAACAGGACAAGTGGGACAGGGGAGGGGGGAGTTATACTGCGCAAAAGGCAGGAGTGGACAAGTGCCTCAATATTAAGAGAATATTATCTCTTACATTAACCTTTAAGCTTATTAAACATTACAGTAATATTTATTTGAGAACAATCAATTAAACAGTTAAACAGTTCAGCTCATATAATTGATCATTTAATAATTAAATGAATTATATAAAGATAAAACAGTGACATGTTTCTTACTAATAATGATGTGGTCAATCATAAGTTTTAAAGCGTTTACCTTTTTTATATTTATTTTATTTTATTTTAATCTCCCTAAGAAATAGGAAGTAATTAATTGCATTCTAAGAATGTGTATGAATATTTATTATTATTATTATATTTTTTTTGATAAAATAATCATTTTGTAGTTCAGTAATTGCTTCGTACACTTCTTATTATATGTATACATATATCAAATATATATTACCTTTAGAAAAAAAAATATTATTTTTATAATTCGACAAATTATACAGTTCCGGGAATTAAATGCATAACTTTTCAAAAATTTTCCTTCAAAATATACATTTTCGAGATATTGTATTGTGTATATGTAATTTTATTTATTTCGAAATAAAGCTATCAATTCTTTGAAATGTGAAAGGAAAACATTTATTTCTTATAATTAAAATGTATTGCTTTTGGAAATCTTGCTTTTAGGCAGAAAAAACATCTCTGAAATGGCGGAATTTTACGTGCAGACCGCTTGGAGGGTTAACACTACAAAGACTGAAGCTTAGTATATATCTATATTGCCCAAAAGCACTCAAAATGACTGCATTGTGAAAGAATAACTAATGTGTAAATAAATTTGTTAAAAAATAATTTTTAATATTTTTAAAATTATTTAGTCTTATATAATAAGTTATTAGTAAATATTAACATTAAACGAAGTTTACTTCACTCGGAAAAAAATATACTCTAGAAAAGTCTAAGAAATTGTGTGCTATTATATACACCATTGTTTTTCTAACTGAACTTAAAAAAGCAGCTAAAATGACTTCCTAGGGCAATCTACTGTTTAAATAGATTAAAAAACAAAATTATATAATCTTTATTTCAAACAAATGTTCCTGTCTTTTTTATTTCATATTGCAAATTCCTCATATATTTAACAATATTCTATTTTGAATAAAAACAGATTATTTGAATCAAATTATGTTAGTATACAAAATATTGAACAGATGCAGGGGACTCCTTGCAATATCAACACAGTAATACTAACGTAGCTGAGAGAAACTATTTCATCACCGAAAGCCTTTGAGTGGAAATGCTATTTATAAACAGTTCGCAGAAACTCAAAAATGAATCCTATTTACAGAACGATTGGAAAGGGGTAATCCTATTATAAGTTCTAAGAAGTATCTGGTAATTTCAGGAACTAAATTTCAGACATGGTTTTTAGTTCGTGAGCATATTGGCGATTCATTCACAATATTTACCTTTTCTGAAGATGAGCACAATAAGCGAATTTCAGAAGCTAAGACTTCCTCTTTTGTTACATTTCCATGAACCTTTTGAATTAATATAATTCACTGTGTATTATTAGCTATATATATATATATATATATATATGTGTGTGTGTGTGTGTGTATGTGTGCGTGTATGTGTGTGAGTGTGTTTGTGTGTTTGTGTGTGTGTGTCTATAATAATTTACTTAAGCATTCTTTTTAGGAATTTTATTTTCATAATGATTTTTCAAGACTCCGCGTGATAATTGGATTTTAGTTTACCCGTCTAAAACAGGAAAAAACAAAAACTTTCTCGCAAAAGCAGACACATTAGAGTTTTTAAGACAGAATAGTTAAATTTTGAATCATGCATATATTTATACCAATCACAAAAGTCTTTATAGTAAATCATAAAACATCAATTTATGAAAACTGAAGACTCCAGAGCAAAAAAAGAAAACATTTGTGCATTACTTTCGTGCTCGTGTCTCTTAGTATTGTGTGTTTTTATGTAACTTAACAAATGTACAACTAAAATTATAATAATTATCTATTTCCTTTAGACGAATGCAAAAATCAGTATAAAATATTCTCTCAAAATAAATTTGTTCTGATAGAAATGAAAACTGCCATGATATTCACGTGCAATTTTCGCATTTTCGTTATATATAAATACTTGTGTATATATAGGTATAATTAACTTATATATCTAAAACAAAATTTATCTATACTCCTATTTATCATTAATTTTTTTTCCATAACAGATTTGAGTCTTATATTAAAAGCTAATTATTTCTCTCATAAGAGGTATTCCAAACATGACAATTCCAATTCCTGCTCATTAATTTTTATAGTTTGCATGCATGCTCACCCTCTTTACTTTCCAATCAAAAATATATACTAAAAATGATTATTTAGAAGTCCTGGAAATACGACACAGATCAATTAATATTTTCGGGACACTTGGCGTTGGTTTTTCTTAGAGAAAATATGTGTCGATTGCTCACTGAATAAATTTTTTTTACAGAAAGTTCTAGCTGCTGACTTCGAAACATCACACACATATACTCACACGCACAAATGTATTTTGAACGTTTTGTATTGTCTCATCTTTGGTGTTCTAATGATTTATATATCTCTATAGTACAGAATAATTAACTACATATGTGTATATAAAAATATGTCGCATTTAAGTCATCCAAACATCTTTCAGTTACTCGTTAAATTCCTGTTCAGGCAGCATATTTCCCCTGCATAATAATAATAATAATAATATTAAAAAAAAAAAAAACATTAACACCTTCTATGCTTTTAAAACAACTTTAAGCTTTTAAGGTATAGGGGAAACTCGCCAGCAGAGGAGCCATCTATTCAATTTATTCCTGACAATATTTGCACACATAATACATGCAAACAACAGAAATTATATGCGATATCACGAACAGATTAGTCGGCTAAAATAAATTCATTAAAGGGATGTTATCAAAAAGTACTAATTTATTTGGGCTATTCTGGTTTCACGTTCCAGGTATTATTATCTTATTAGGCATGTAAGGAAAAAAAATTGAATGTAAATTTACTGTTCCTGTTTTCTAATTCAAGAATTAAACGAGATTTGTGGCAGTGCATCTGACTTAAGTTGAGATTCATTTTTTTTCTGGGACATGCTTTATTTATTAAAAGGAAAAATATTAACTTGGAATACTTTAAGTTGAAGTTGTTTTCTGTTCCACACACACATGCATTGTACTTTTTCAACAAGTTCCTTAAACTTCAATTTCTGTTATTTTATTCGTTCAATTTTATTGAATGTGATATATTTTCTTTTAACTTCTAGAAGATTTATCTGCGATACTTATTGCCTGGTGTAGATAAGGGTGAATTAAACATTCAAATGGACATAATCTTAAATTTATGTAAATTTAGAGAAAAAATGTGTGTATACAAGATAAGGATATTTTTTTCCAGTTTATTTCACTGATTTCTAGAACATCAAAAAACTATTATTTAACTAAAATTAGTTTAGTATTGAAATACGCAATACATATTTATTTTATTTCAGGCCTTAGTAATACTTATTCGTTTTTTAAAGATAACGAGCACTTTGATGGTACTAATCTGAAGTAACTATCACTTTTTGACAAATTACTCAATGAAATTTATAATCAAAGTCTTAATGAAATTCAAAATATTATACAAAATATTAACAAAAATAGTAAATTTGTCAGAATGAAATACACAAAATAATAGATAAAACATTAACAAAAATACTAAATTTGATTTCCAAGGCTTCTTGTGTTTTACGAATGATTTTCAATTATGATCTACATATTATTACACGTCATAATTTTTTTTAGAAATACAGGAGACATTCACATAAAATGTTGCATAACTTTTCATGGAGTCAATTTCCTGATTAAATTATTTTTTAAAAAAATATCGAGAATATGATTTTATTTTCAAATATATTAAGTAATGCTAAAAGTCATAGAATCACATAATTCTTTCTATTGTTATCACCTCTCTACTTCTAATATGGTTTTATTTATATAACACAGTATATTCTTCCCCCTCCCCTGGAATATGCTTATTGTAGATTTTTTCTAAGAAAACTATAGTGAAACACAAAATTTACTTTGAGAAATAAAACGTGTAGCATTCTTTTCAGTTTATATATGAATATTTTTTTACTTAAAGAGGTAATTCAAATTTCAGATAGCATATTTATATTCAAAATTCATAATTTTTTTTCTTAAAAAAAAATTAAAATTTAAGTTTCCATAAAAACATATCTGTTACTTTATGAGAAAGGGGGTGGGGATTGTGCTAACTTTCCAAGACTCTAAGAAGAGAGTTTCAAAAACAATTTCACGAAGCATTTCACGTTTCTTAAATATCACTTGAGGTGTTTTCTCAGGATGTAATTCCATTAATGGATATTCAAGCTTACTATAAGTGAAGAAATTTGTCTACGCACACATATAAATATTCAAACCAAAAATTATTGAAGATATGGACTGTAAGCACATATTTTTCAATATATGCTTCATTTGTGTCCATCATTTAAAAGTGTAAAAAATTACATATTTAGGCAACCTGTGTGGTTTTCTAAGTACTAGATTCTTAAAAAATGAGTAGAAGGCTAAGTGAGCTTATTGCACGTAAAATATGCGATGCTTGTGCATATTTGGCTGACCTTCGGTGAATAAACGATGCGGAAATGCTTTATGCTACCTCATTCTTTCATCATTTCTCTGTGGATAAAATTACGATGTCTGCCACCAACACTCATAGTGTTGTTTATAATGCAACGATAATAAACAGATAACTCTAAATTAGTGAATTAACATGTCATTGATTTATTTTTATTTTATTAAAAAAATACAGTACATTATTATTTTTTCATTCTAATGATTTAATGCATTTAATTTCACTTACAGCCCGTCAAATACTGTTAAAAAATTTATATTATATTTTTATGTTCCTATCATTATTTCCTTACTCTAATGATGTTATTACAATTAATATTGCTATTACACAACATATAGAGCCATATTTCGTGTTACACTTAATTATATATGTATTTTTAAATCTGCATTTGACATTTCGTAGCAAACCAATTTCATACTCTTCTTGTATAAAGAAAGACACATTTCCGTAATAATTTGCATGCATGCATATTTCTATAGTTTAAGTGGAGCTAGGGGAGGATCCTTAAAAATAAGGGGGAAAAGGGGGGATTAGTGTTTATTTTTGTTTCATATGATGACTTGAATGTGTTATATGATTTATTATTTTAAAACAGAATTCGATTATTTGTGTTAATGTTGAGAAAACAACTGTAGAAATATTTGTGTGATGACATTGTGAATTAACATTAATCAAATATTCATTTTCAAGGAAATATGAACAACAATACAAATGGTTTGACATAAGGAAAGACACTAAAAATGTAAATTTTTGCAAAAGAATCGAAGCACCAAGAAGGAATTGTTCGATTGTAATGAAATTTCGTAGGCAAATACATCATGAACAAATATGCAAATGATCAAATTTTCAAGGTCGCTTAACCTCAATTGCAGTCGTTGTGTGCCTTTCAGCTGAAGAACTCGTGAAGAATAAAACCGGTATTAGAGGCGGAACATTTATCTTTTTTCCCTTTTTGCCGTTGTGATTCCCATGACAAAATAGAATTACACCATCACGATGTTTTCGAAAACCTTACATTCAGTTGAATGATTTCGAACGTGGTCGAATTGTCGGAATACGTGAAAATAGGTGTGTGTGTGTTAATACCGAACAACACGTCATCACCTGTGACGTGCAGACACAGCTGTTTAAAGGTACTGGAAGCAATGATTAATGTGAGAAACTTATCAACGAAATGAAGGCCCTGGAAGACAAAAATGCACAAATGCTAGGCAAAACCGGATGATTGTTAGACATGACCGAATTTCTCCAATAGTATAATTGTGTCTACTATTCAGCGTACTACAGCCTCTTATATAGCCCCCGTTGTACCTTTCACCATTTCAAGGTAATTGTCTGAGGTGAAGTTACGCTCACAGCGGCCTTTAAGACACCTGTATGTGATTCTATAACATCGGTGGAATCATTTGGAGTGGTGACGCAGACGATCATCATGGTTTAATTCAGACTGGGTAGTAGTGGTACATAAAGTTCGGCAATGAATCCCGCTTTACTCTGGCAGCAGATGACCATTGTCTTCATGTCTGGGCAGGACAAGGCCAAATGGTCTTAATCTACCTTTGTTTTACTAAACCATGCAGCCATAACTCCTGGTGAGATGGTGTTGGGTGCTATCTTATAGTTCAGTTCCTATATAGTTCCTCCATATATCTTTAACAGCTCAACTATATGTTGATACCATCCTAGGGCCGATTATATTACCCTTCGTGGCACGTCGTCTTCCAGGGGCCAGTTTACAACAAGGTAATGCCAGACCCCATAGCAGTTTTATATTTCTGGACTATTCTTTTGTGCCGTTAATACTCTTCCATGACCAGAATGTTCGCCATACCTTTCACCAATTCAACATGTCTGGACGATGGTAGGGTACTAGATTCTGGCACCCCAAGATATCGCAGATCTGGGGCAACAACTGGTGAATGCCTGGCACAATGTATCACAGGATAATATTAGGAACATCTATCAATCTTTATTTCGGCGTATACAAGTATATATCACCGCCAGGAGAAGTTCCACCAACTACTGACTTGAACATTCAAGCTGCAGTCGTAAGCCATGGAAAGGCTCTATGGCCTTGAAAGTTTTTTTTTTTTTTTATTTTATGATCTGTGTATGAACTGCACAGATATTTAAATTCATCAAAAATACCTTTTCCTTCATGTTGCTTCGATTTTTTTTTTTTTTTCCTTTTTTGTACAAGAGTATATATTTTAATGTTTCCTACCCCTATTTTTAGATTTGATCTATTAAACATTTACGTGCTTTTTAATGTTTATTGCATAAAAAATTTCTTAGCATTAAATTCTCAAAGATTATATTAAGAACCATCTTGCAATAAATTAGGTTTTTTTATATACACATCCTATAAATTCGGAAAACTAGAAATTTCATCATGAGGTTTAGTGTGAAAGAAAAAGAATTTTTCTCTCTCTCTCTCCCGTCTTAGCTCACAGCAAATTAGTTTCTCAATCTATTGAATAGTCGACTCGCAAATATTGCACATGATGGTCGAAAAGAAATTTTGCTGCGGGTGAGTGAACAATTGAAATAAATAACAGTTAGAAATACATAAAAAAGTAATTATCTGTGTTTGTGGTAGATTTTATTCAGACAAAACTCACCTGAAGGCGATTTATTTTTTATAAATTTAATGATATAGTTTTCACCCAAATCAATTTATAAATTTGTTAAACGATACCAAGATATGATTAAAAGATAATCCTGAGCTTTAGTTTTCACTTTTAGTTGTATCATGGGGATATAAAAATAAACATATTTACTTTTTAAATATATTTTATTGAGACTCCGATATTTTATTGTACTTTTCTCCTTACTACATTTTACAGTGCTTATTTCAATTAGAGAAATAATGGATAATATTTATAACTCTTTAAAAAGAGGAAGATATTGGGATGATTACATGGAATTTAGAACATACTTTCTAAAAAAGTAAATTTGTACAATAGTTATTAATATAGATCCAAATATATTTATTTCAGATCTCAATATTGAATAAAAATATTGCTACTCATTTTGAAAATTAAGAAAAAAGAGTTTAAAAAAAAGAAATAGAACGACTCTTCTGTTACCAGTGTATTAAGGCAAGCGTCCAATGCATTCTCCAATTCTTTCTCCCCTCCAAAAAGCTTACTGCCCAATATTTCTTTCAACTAAAACAAAGGATCATACTCGCTAAGAGCAAGGCCCTGATTATGCACCATTTGTTTGAATTGAAATAATCCGCAAAAGTGTTGAAAAATCATGGTGCAAGAAATGCTGAATCTCATTCCTCTACAGCTGGACTTTATCCTGATTGACAACAAAAGGGTTTCAGCTATTCTATAAAATGGAAAACCCATGCAATAACGCCTAGTGGTAGGGCTTTCTGGTGGACAACAATCAAGAGAATAATCATCATTGTTCTCTGAATGTTTCTATAGGTATCTTTTCTATCACTAGGGTCTTACTTCGATGCGGGACTTATTGGTGGAAAGTAATTGTATTCCTTTCTTGAGATTCCAGATCGTATATGGATCTAAACACTCCAGGCAATGCACAACGATAAGGGAATTTTGGCCTAATAGCGTCTGTTACCTCAGCTCCTGCATGCAAAGTCAGCAATCAATGATTATTGTAATCACAAGAGTCCTGGGCATACGTCAAATCATTGATAAGACATCCTCATAATCTGAATTTACTGATAGGCCCTCTCACTCTATCATTCATTCTCTATAGACTACTTTTAAATTCATTACATTTAATCCTCTTTCCTCTATATCAGCGTTTCTCAAAATGTTAGGCGCACCCCCTTGAGGGTGGTGATAACTCTACAGGGGGGGGGGGGGCGCGAGCATATTGAAAAGTCGAAAACAAAAAGTTATTTAAAATTTTTTTAATTTACTGAAAGTAAGCAAACAAAATAATTTCCGCTATAATAAAATATAGAATACACATTTACACTGATATAATACACTTATAAATGTATCAGCACTGTACAATGTAGTATATTTTATTATTAATTTAACACTACTAAGTTAAGAACAAGTTTGATGATTATCAGTGACCCCATGGGCTTGTATTACTACCTATTTTGATAATTTGTACGGTTTATAATTAATTTCTTAACTGTCGATTAAGAGTTACGCAATTCGCTCCCCATTGCCACCCTTTACCCCGTAGATAAGCGTATTTTGATGTTTTTTGCGGGGGAGGGGGAGGAGGAAATAAATAATTGAGCAAAAATCCTCTGAAATAAGTAAATCCTTTTCAAACACTGTCAAGGTCCTTTTATTGCATTCCAAAGCATTCGGAATAATTTTATGGATAGCACTGCACAGAAAAGATCATACTTCGGAAAGACATAAATATATGTCCAGAAAATTAATGCTTTGGCTGAGCGTGACGTTTTTATATGTCGGTGGCACATAAGGGGTTAAAGTCGTATTGTAGTGTTAGTGTCATAGTATAGTATTATTGAATTCAATACATTGTTATTGTATAGAGGGGGGCGCGATGAAAATGATGATTGAATAGTGGGTCGCGTATATTGAAAGTTTGAGAAGCACTGCTCTATATGACAGGCATTACACATTCTTTTCAGAGGGTAAATTAAACCATATCCAAATGCCAGGCAGACTTTGGATTTTATAGCTCCGATTCTCTTATTTTCACTTTCTCTTTCAGATGGAGAAATCTGCTCCTACGCGAATTTGTAACCGATGTATTCATAGTGTTCAAGTGAAGTGACAGGATTGCATTTGAAAACATTCTGATCAAGAATGTATGACATGTCATGTCATCATATGTTATCAATCCAATCATACCGAACTATTTTGGGGAACTACATGGCATGTTTCAAACTGTACGTATTATGATAGAATTTCAAAAGATCTGTGTGGTTAACTACGATGATATTTAACAAGATATATAACGTGAATGTGAAATTATATCACTTTTGTTGAATATTTTTCATTTCATATATTAGTTTGTCTTGAATAATAATTTACTTCCCATGAGTGTTTCACCGACCCCATAAATTTGATTGCATTTTAACAACTCTTTCCACTTCGAGCAATTCTTCAAATTTTCAGGGGATATAACCATCGAAACACACGAAATATTTTTTTTCCTTCTCATGAAGTTGATTTACATATTAACGTATTATGCTAAAAAAGAACTTTTCATTCTATTTAAATTTGAAAAAGAAATATCTATATATGTCATGATTTATCATGTTTTAGTGAATTTTTAAATAATAAGCAATTTTTTTTTCTTTTTTTGTGTGAAATAAGAAAACAAAAGCAAAAAATTCTGTGTAAAAAAAGGGGAAAAATGAACAAGTAAACATTTAATGGATATAAAAGAAAAAGAGAAAGAAGCATTGGATTAAATGGGAACCATTTAAATGCCTAAAGTAATTCAAATTAGTAATTAATTTATTGTACTGTCTGTCACCGTATGTTATGTTTCTTATCAGTAAGAATAAAGCAATGGCGTCGTTATAATTGCAAGCGAAAAGAAAAAAAATTATCTTGATACATTAAACATTTTTTTTTGGTACTTAATAAAAATAATGCATTCACATCTCAATAAACTTGATTGTTTATTATCACATTAAGTTATACGTAGATATTTACTTAATGTCACAAGGACTTTTTTTATTTTAATTTTATGGCTCTACTAAACTTTACAAAATACTCACATTACATAATTCCCAAATTGTACATAACGTGGCTCACATACAAAGGGTAGTAAAGACCATCTTAAAGATTTTCTATGGCATTTTTAATTTATATTTCTGTTTTTTAATTAGTCAATGTTTTCAGGATATATGTACTGTATAGTTTGGATCAAAGCATTTCCTTTCGATAAGAGTTTAATAACATTAGTTGCAATCAACATTTTTAGAAATTAAAGCAGTTTTCTTCAAAGATACAAATAATGTAACAGAGAGGATATAAGTATACTCAAATAATTATATAGAAGAATATTTGTAACGGAAATGAGGCAGTGGCAATAAGAAAAGAAATTACTTCAAGCACAAATTTAGTTAATGGAGTTTTAGTTCCAGATTCATTTTCTTTCAGAAAACTGATTTACAAGATGGATAGATTTTAAATAATATTGTCGCAATTGCATATTTTGCCAATTATAATTTTTTATTCTTATCTTTAGAGAATAGAAATACATTTTTATACATATATCTACAGTATTTAAAATATTGAATTTTATCCCAAATTTCATAATTAGAAATTACTATTTGTTAATATGAGTACGTTCAAATTATTTAAATCTTAATTTTTATGAGTAAACTAATGTCTTCTGCTGTAAGATAACAAAACAGCAAGTAATATAAAAAAAAATTAAGTCAATTTTTACTTTGAATGGATGAATAGAAATTATTTTTTTTACGATTGAAAATTTGAATAATATATATATATATATATATATATTAAAGAAATTAAGATAGATTATGTACAAATTCACTGGTTTCCTATTAATTATTTCAAATAGCCATTTAATAGTTAGAAAACAACTATCAGAAGATATTAACAAATTTGTTCTTAATATTGCAATAAAATATATTTTACCTACTCAAGCCTTTAGAGAATATGGTTTTTATGTATTTAGGGACTTAATGAATAGTAATTTTACAGCAAAAAATAATATCTCTTATAGAGAAATTAAGAAACGTATAGAGAACTTACAAAAACACTTTGTGATAGTTGATGTGGATAAAGTCCCAGAAAATTATGCAATAATGTGTAAATATTACTATAGTAAGTTAATAAATGATCATATACAAAATGTTAATGCATATGGAGTAAATAAATTTAGTATGAAATAAATTATTAGCATTTTGTATGCAATTGGATATATCTAGCAATAGTATTAAATATCCCCATATATTTTTGACTCCTAAAATTCATAAAAATTCAGTTAAATTCCGCACTGTAACAAATGGATTCAATACTTATATATCCAAACTGGGGAGAGTTTTACAGAACATATTGCAAGATACAATAGACAAATTTAAAGATACTTCTATTATAAAAAGCAGCTATGAAGTATTAAAGAAGGTTGAGCAACAAGAAGTAGTTTCAGTGCATGGATTCGATTTTGAAAACCTATTTAACTCCATCAAAATAGAAGATATGATTCAGGTACTTACTTTAATTTATTTGTTTTAATTAATTAATTACTATTTGTAGAAACTGTATTAACATCGAGTGTCATTCACTACACGTTTAAAAAAAGTTATTTAAACTAGATTGGATGAACTGAAAGTATTCTTAAAACGATTGAAAATTTGAAAATATATATATATATATATATATATATATCATCTGCCTAACTTTGAGAATGCGTAACTCCTTCTGGGGTGCTAAATGGGTATAGGAGTGCTACGCGCCAAGTAACTGTTTATATTCGCCAAACTGGGCGATAACATTGCAATATGGTTACTTCGATATTTTTATCGTGTGGTGGGCTGCGGTAGCCCAGTGGTCAAGGTATCGGATAATGACAGGCATGTCATGAGTTTGAGTCCAGTACCACTAAAGACCCGCCGAGTAGGGCAGCGATGCAAGTTAAATCTGTCGAAGTCGGTGTGGTAATTAGGAGAGACGATGTCAGCTCATTCGTCATCCTCGTCACTTGGCCATGGTTCAAAATTACGAGATTCGTCGTCAAATGCCCTCGTGTAGCTCAAAAGTGTGACAATATTCACTCACTCACTCCTATCGTGTGGTAACGTTGTTACTATGGGGATAACGGCTTCATTAAGGAATCACGTGAAACAGTGCTTGGCGCGCAGCACTCCTATTTCAAATTTAGCTCCTTTGTGGAGTAAAACATTCTGATAATTAGGCCTGCGATATATATACATAGGGAGAGAGTGTGCTAATAGTAGGAATTGAAAAAATATACATTTCTTTCAAAATATACCATATTATATACATAAAGAAAGTTCTGTATTTCATTAGTTTAAAATATCTTCCAGGTTGTATCATTTCAACGGCTACAAATTTTGAGGGAGAATAAAGTACACCTAGAAGATGGGAATCACGAAGAATGCATGGTCTCTCGAAGAGCTTTCCTGTCACGGTAATGGAGACAGAAAATACAGGAAAGGCAGGACATGAAAAAGAGAGTAAATCATTTTCTTTATTGTTTAAAAAAAAGGCTGGGAAGTCTTTGGTTGGTGTACGCGATAGATGTCGCTGAGTAAACCAAAGCATCAGATGGTGGTATAAATGCAAAAGTGGCTTTTACTGACACATTCTCTATGAAGCTTCATTTCGTTTGCCGACAGAGTGCTTGTAAGTTGGAACGCTACACGAACGCTGAGCTCACTCATATGCATCTGGCAATTCGGATTATCAATTGTAATAAACCAGCCACACTCTGGGTATACGCTTAATGAGACCCCAGTAGGCAAACTGCAGCCGGTCTCTTCTTACAGGCTTGCATTATAGATTGCTCAACAGCGGATCCCTTCATAGAGAACACTCAGGAACATGAGAGAGGACCACGAACTCCATACAACGAGGAGGCTGTGCTGGATATGGTACAGTAAAACCCCGGTTTTTTTGTTCTAAGGATAATAAATATGTTTTATCTTCCTATACGTGTCCTTTATTTCTTGTGTTTTGTGTCGTCATTATCGCCCCAGTAAAGTGTTTCCGTATGTATGTAAATGTATTCAATGTGTTACACACACACACATACACACACACATACACACATATATACACACACACATACACAAATTATAGCTTTCTTAATTTCTAAGACTACCTTCTATCCGAAATTACTATGAAAAAAGAAGGAAATTCTACTTCAATTTTGGGAGAAAGATTTGTAAGGACCAGGTGGTGTGGATGCTTAAGAGGAAGGATCAGAATATCCAAACTACTACTTGTGCAAAATGTCCAAAGTACTTTGAACGCCTTCGCAGTGTCCATCCGGACATTTTTCCTAACAACGACCCCGTCTCTTGACATAGCGTTCATAAATCGACTGAACGATCATTATGTATTTTCGGCTGATAGATAGTGATAAGGGTGTGTGAGAACCAGCATGGATTACTCTATAGTCCTACCTCCCACTAAATCCACAGATAGCATATTCTGGCAATAACATTGGGATATCGGCCGAAGTCTGTAATAGTTTTGCATCACAAAAAACCGCAAGTTTGAAAAGCTACATTTCTACCTCGATCAAAGTCTGTCACATGATTTTAAGCCTTTTTTTGCACGAACCATAATATTTATTCCCGAAAAAGAACCACTTCAGTGGAATTTCGTAATGAGAAATCTAGGTAAAAAAAACCTCGTTTCTGACTTTTTAGAGATTATCTAATCTTTTAAAGAACAATTTTCAAACTTATTTAAGAAACTAGAGAATTTAACGTGTATTGATAATTGTAAATTATTCAGACTCATTTGACACGAAGGATTTCAGTAACAATTTTATTAATTGGATCTAATTCGAAAACTCTTAGAAATTTAGGCTATATATCTGCAATATAATTCTATTTGATCTAAAATATTTGTAGAAGTGTAAAAACATATACAGAAAATTGGACTGTCTTTGAATGTCAAGTAATTCAATGTCTGAGACTCATATTAAAACCTGAACACTAGAAGGCTGAAATAGTACGCCTAGCAAGCAATCACAATGTTTACCATTTTTACGTTTACTTATTCGAGCATTTTTCTTATACTAAATCGTTCACTGTCAAAGAGTTGAAACAGTTTGCCGAAAGATGAATCTTGACAACGTATCAATCTGATACCAAAAATCTTGCAAATAATTGTAACCAAAAAAAATTTAACAAATCCTTAGAATTGTTTACTTTAAATATAACTATTAGAAAAACTTTAGTTTTATTTGTAGCATTTTTATGTTAAAAAATATTGTATTCTATCTATATGTTTTATTTATTGATATTACAAATAAAAAAAATATTAAAATATTATGCATCAAAACATAATATATATACTGGCACTCTTAATATTTACATTTCAATCAAATTTTATTTTGGGGTTGTGATAAAATCCAATTCATTACTTTTGAATTAAGGTATTCATATATTTTGAAGAAATTTAGTAAACTGACAAATCCAAATCCAAAATGTAAATACATATAATAAAAAAAAAAAAAAAAAAAAACATGTGCTGTTCAACAAAATGTTCCAATTCAAATTAAATGCTATACCTAAACATATAAATAATTCAAATTACACATATTTATCTTATGTAAGTACTACTAAATTAACTGCCAATACCTTTTAACATGTTTAAATTTCAGTAATTTATTGATTATTGCCCTTATTAATATAATTATTCGAATATTGATTACATGCCATTATATCTTCCGTATTTATTTATTTCTACAAGAAGCATTCTTATAATTTATAGAAAATATTTTAACCCCACTCCCTCCCTCAAAAGCATTCTTAAATTTTTTAAAAGAAGTTTTTTTGCCTTTTATCGATCTAAACTTCTAAGAAATATAACTGTATATTTCCTTTATATTAATATTACTAATTAAATCTTTCAGTTGAATTGACTTGATGCAATGGGAATTGTAGATCCTTATTTAAAAAAAAAAAACTATCATTTTTTTTATATGTTCCAATGGGATTTTGTGGCACCGCAAAAAGTGTTAAATTTCGCAGACAGAATTCGACGAAATGTGCTTTCCTTGAAATTGTTAGGGTTTTTAAATTTTCTATTAACGTTAAGAGGAAGTCCAATTATTTCGATTTTATTTCTCAATTTGGAAGAAAAGCAACGTAAGTACAAGATGCTTTCAGAGTAAAATATTTTCTCTACATTCAATTTTAGTTTAAATTATTAATTTAATTTACTCCCAGTTTCAAATTAATATTCAGAAACCTAAGTAGCTATTAAAAATGAATTACTTAAGCCTTATTTTACTGCTAATTAAAATATCAAAATTAATTAACTTGTAGAAGTAAGTTAGAATTTAAAACTAATTTTCGTAAATAATGTAAACCATGAAACTTTTTTTATTGATTCTTTGGTAAGATATAAGGTGAAAAATCAGAGTTTCAAAAACGTCATAAGTGGAAAAGAATTTTGAATTTAAATGGATTATAGAGATATATATATAGATATAAAATTGGTACAAGCAGAAGTTGGTTGAAATCAAAGAAAATCTTTGTCAAAGTGTGTTAAATAGTGTGTAATAGTATCTCTTGATACTATTTAATACTAATAGTGTATCTTGATAGTATTTGATAATGATACTATCTCTTAATAATATTTGTTAATGATACTATCTCTTGATAATAATTGATGATAATGATACAATCTCTTGATAATAATTGATGATAATGATTATACCTGGATAATATTTAATGATAATTATAATAACTGATATAGTTCATATATCCTGATAATATATGGTTATCGATATTAACTCTTGATAATATTTTTGATAATTATTTATATTCGTAATATCTGAAATTTTAATTATAAATACATTTCATTTTAATTTTTCTGGGGCTTTATAGGTTTTTCATTTGTACTCATATGATTCTTGTTTTAAAATTTTCTACTGTCATACCTCGGAAAATAACATACTTTGATCTAAAAATACTAATTAAACTTAGTCTCATTGAAAAACATCTCATTTTACAAACTGCTCAAGAATTCAACATTCCTTGTGACCAAGTGGTGAAGAATATATATATATATATAGGAATTACTTCTCTCTCTCTCTCAGCATGAACAACGCAGTGGCTCATTCTACTTAGTTACGAAGATCATTGGAGTCTATGGCGAATGATAAGTGTTATCAGGCAGCAACACCGGATCAAATAATAGTAATGATTAAAATAAGTTGTGTGTTATGTGTTATGAAGATCACGTGTTTTAGTCGAAGTTGGTGAACCTACTCTCTTTTGTATCACGCTGAAACAGATGGAAAGGCTGCCCTTTGGACCGTAATTTATTGATTAGTAAACTATTAGTAAGAACCTCATTGTCATTTCAATGAAGTTTATATTAGGTTTTCCCAAATGAAAAGAGGGCATGCACAATTGTTTCAAAATAATTGTAGCAATAGCACCGTTACTGCTCATGAATATAAATGAAAGTAGGATGCTTACACTGCATACGATGTTCTTTAATAAAACATGCTCATCGTAAAGGAAATGGATTAAAAATTAAAATCATGCTATTCATGGATGCGTCCATATCGAAACATTGCAGGGTAGTGTGGTTTACGATTGCAGAAAGTGAGCTGGGTGCGAGCATCTATCAGCAAATATGATAGTCTATTGTGAGCACTGCTTAGTGCGAAGAATCGGTGCAAAAGGTTTCATGAAATGCGGTAAATGATATGAGGTCCCCTTGGCAATCTCACCACAAACATTTCCAGTAAAACCCAAACAACTTCTTAAAAAATTAATATGAAAATAGTTGGAACACTCAACGAGCAGTCCGGATTTATCTCCCAGAAACTTTCTGATTTTTTTTCAACTTATGATATTATTACGTTTTCATTTGGTCGATGAGGTAAAGGACGTTTCGCAGGACTTCCTCGAAGATAAATCACGTTTTTTCAACAGCGAAGACATAGAGCTAATTTAGAAACGATGAAGTATATGTTAAAGCGTCTATAAAAATTTATTTTAATTACCAATAAAGATATTATTTTTATTCAAATTGTACACTTTTCATTAGGGCAAACTTTACATATAAAGAATGAAACTCACAAAACCGGGAAACCTTTTACACCAATTATAATTGCAATTGATCATGTCACCTGCGCAGGAAGACTGCAAAGTCTATTGAAATAATATGACTTATCTCAGCTTCAACTTTTTCACTATTTTGTTTACAACACGCTTAAGAAAATGTGTAAATATCTTCTAATAAATAAAATCTAGGTGTCCTTAAACTATCTTGAAGTTTGAGAAACAAATTTCAACCAATAGCGTTTTCATTATTCGACCCATCTAAATTCAGACAATATTTATTTGCACAGATTGAAAGTGAAAATGTTGAACACAATCTAGAAAGGGAACTTTTCTAAATACATTCATTATGTAGTAACTGATTTTATTTAGAAGTCATTTATTTCGGTAATCCTAATCTTATGTTTTGGGTATTAAGATCTCATTAGAGGAACCTGAATATAATCAACTTGGTGTGAAAGTCTTCTCACGATCGTTAAGTTTGCACAAGAATTAGGAAGACTCGTGACAACAAATTGTAAGGGCCTTCCAGATTCTTCTTCTTCTTTTTTTTCTTTTCATTCCAGAAAAACTCTTTAGTTGATTAGTTGTACAGAAAAGAAAACATTTTTTTTCTTTTGCTGTGTTTTAAGCTAAAGTTCTCTTCTTCCAGCAATTAAATGTGTTAAAAAAATCTTCCTTTTTTTTTCTTTTTTTTTTTCCGAATATTTTAAAAAAGTATTTTGATTAAAAGGAATTTTTGCTTTGTTGTATTTATTCAAGGAGCACTACTTTGAAATAATTTTTCACACAGGTAAATACTAACTTTTCTGAATGTTCTTAATATTATGTGTGATATTAACAATTTTACTATTATTTTGTTATTTAAGTAGCATATCTTCCAAACTATTCATAGTGTATCTAATGTTTCTTCAAATATCTTTGAAGCACATAATATTATAAAATACTCCATGTTTTTGAAAAAAAAAATCCAGTTGTCTAAAAAAACCATGAAGCTACTTTAATACTTTATACTACATTCATCTATAGAAACATTATTTGAATGATATCGTTCAGTAATTGATGATTCAACAACAGCTACATTTTTATTGTTTATCATAATAGGAAATATTTGATAAACAACTGTTTATTCACTGAGACATTTTGTTGGGTTAAAATAGTTTTTGAAGAAACAAATATTTCTTCTATTTCATGAATTTCATTGTGCTTAATTAAACAATTTTCTGACGATTTGTTTTATTATTGGAGTAGATAAATTAAGGAGGGCAAAGGTGAAATTCTTTGTGTCAAGAGTACAAGGAATACATTTAGCTACATGATTTCACACTTTTTTCGTTAAATCATCACATGCATGCTATGTTGATGACTCAAGAAAATCACTGCGATCCAATTCACTATGTTTCTGTCAATGATGTCACATGGTATGATATGGGTGAGAAGCATTTAGTCCTTTCAAAACTTAAGCTTCTATCTTTGAGAATTAAAGTGCTTTAATTTGCTTCCAATTTTTAATGTTATAGAACATTAAAGAAATTAAATTCCTTTCAACATCATTAAAAAGAGAAATGTTATTAATAATTGAAATTGCATGAATGTAGTAATTTGACAGTATTAATAATTTTTCGAGCAAGTTTGTGTGTGTGTGAGCACTTATTTCAGAGAAATTAATTTTTATTGTAGGGTAATCAGTCATCTTTTTTT
>BMAV01000499.1:119968-134659 GCA_019973955.1 Trichonephila inaurata madagascariensis | reverse complement strand
ACATCTTAATTGTAAATAATGTATATCAATTTATTCGTGCATTGTCAAACAAAATTAAGGTAGAAGATACTGTGAAAAATTTAGAATTTCCAAAATATTTGTAGAAAACTTAGCAAAACATAATTATAACTGCACAAGATTGTGAAAACAAAATATATATATATATATATTTAAATATATATAATTCAATCACAACCCAACAATCAATCAAAAAATCGAAATATATATATATATATATATATATATTCAAAACTAAATTTATAATTTAGTGCAACAAGTTGTACAAATGTAATCAAAAATCAGTGTCTGTTTTAATTTTTAAATTGAAAGTAAATTATAGTGAAATTACGAATTTTATGATAAGTTTATTCTTTCAGTATGTTATTAATTAAACGTATCATACTTAACTAGACATTTAATACGTTTAAACTAAATAAAGTTTTCAAATGATTAAATTATATTACTTAGCTAGAAGTTGAATTAGGAATTAAAATATCATTATGAAATAATATAATGAATCATTCAATGAATTCCTTAATTAACAAATATTTATAAGCTTTTATGGAGAAAATGAGATTTTAAATACATATTGATTTATCGTTCAAAAGTATTGATTAGTATAAACATATAAAATTGAATAAAATATGAACTGAAAGAAATTATTTGTTAATATGTATGTAGCGTGTACAGTACACTGGATTAAGTATATTTTCACACATAAGTTTGAAATTGTTTTATAAATAAATAGGGATATAAATGCATTGTAAGTTTTGATTTACGTGTTGTTTGAATTTGGAAAATATATGTACAATGTATGGGCACATTTAAGCAAATACCTATATTACAAGTGATGGTTTTGAACAGATTAGTTCGCGCAGCGGCTTTTGCATTGGGGAATCGTCATGGCGACTGCGTTATTTCTTTGTGTTGTACAATTCAAACATAAGAGGAAATATACCATTTATAATGTTAGTACAACTACCTGATACTTCATATTGGGGTTGTTGTTATATTTTAAGTATATTTTTTTGAGGTTTAACACGCAAGATTATTTAATTTTTACTAAAATCTAACTGATACTTATGCGATTATAGTATCCATTGACGGGAAGGGGGGCTCTGGTTCTTCCTCCCTACCACAGCAGTAATGATATCTATTAAATAATGTCACTAGAGCAAATATGAGCACTAAGAATAAGAGTAATATGGGCAGTACTGAAATTTGATGAATTAATGTACTTTCCAACCCTATTACCGGACCATATTCTCTTCTTACACGTCAGTTGAGTTTATTCCCTTCCATAAACATATCCCTTATAATAATTCAGGCTAATCTACTGTCATTACTGAATTTCAGCAGTCAGCAGTATTCTTTTTAGAACAGTGAAGTCCAATTCGGACAATATAAACCACCAGGGGAAATTATGGAAAACGTAATAACGTTGCAAGAGAGCTAATAAGGGCAGAAGGTCTGGCTTCTACGAAGTAGAAAGCTGCAAACCGACACTGTACAGAAGGTGTAGGGGCAAAACGCAGAGCAACAGCAAGTACCAAGAAACACAATGATCTGATATTTGCCCTGTTTGGTATGGTGACCTATTATGGTGAGAATAAAGTTCAGGGATGAACAAATTTTGCGACTTGTTCATCTTGGCTCCATTATAGGAATATGTCGAGTTAGAGGGTGATTCCTATTGTAATTAATATAGCGTATGATACACAAGGGCTATTTAAAAGTTTTTTCCCCTTCGAATTTGTAATAATTTGTGTTAATTTAATAATTTATCTGATTTTCAAAGTTTAATTATTTTTTTATTTATAGATAAAAACATAGACATTTTTCTTGTGATGTCATGTGTTCAATAACAAAAGTTTAATTGTATTTCGTATCATTTTCTAAACGTGTAATTTAGGTAATAGTTCATTTCTTTTTGAAAAATATATATGTAGAGGTGACAGTTTTTTTTATCTTTTTTATAATGCTGCCTACGTATTTCTATCAATTTTCTTCATATTACATAAAATACGAAAAATTGATCATCCACTGTTTTTCCCCCTAGTATGGGCACCAAGAACCTTTCTAATATGCAAACATATACTTTGGAACTTTTTCCAAACAAGAAATGACACTTTTATTGATTCCGAACTCGTCAGCTGTCAAACAACCCCACTCCTCGACCTTTCTGATGATTTTTACACATGTGTAGTCGCCCAAGTGATTTTTTTCTGGCATATTTCACGAAAGAACTAATTTCTCCATTCAGCAAAAATGTCTTTAATTCCTCCTCCCTTCTTCCTTTTATTGAAGAATTCATATACGTCCACCGACAACTTGCATTTTGCATACCCTGTTGTCACCTGTTACGTTTTGTTCCTGAAATTTGTATTTGCAACACCTTTCTATTGAATTGAGTGGTCATTGTGTTGATCACAAAAACCTCTTATTTGAAATTCCATTGCTATCTGCTTAAAATTTAGACTATTGCTTATGTTTTGCACACCAGTGTACATTCAAAATCGTTAATAATTATATAGTCTTATAACTTAAAATGCATGGTATACAACACCTTTCCTAGTCTGAGGAGGTTTTTTTTTAAAAAAATTGCTTTATTAAAAGTGCTAAGCCCTGTGAATCAGAAACCTATAATTTTGAAGCAGGGATTTTTAAATATATAGAGATTTTCTTAATGATATTCAAATCTAATAATAAAAACTAGCTAAACATTCAGTGATCAAGGAGTTACAGTACCGGTACCACTATAAGAAATAATTATTCCGATCTTTTGAATGACAAAATAACTTAATTTTTTTATTGCATTTTAAGTGTTTTCAAAATGAATTCAGTGGTGCACATAGGGGTTTTTCCACACTCCGGGGGTAGTGAGGGTATGAGGGTCAAAAGTTAAACATCCTTGTATCATAAACCCAATACGCCACGAAGCATACTTTTTATTTAATTTTGTAAATTGTTGGGGACAAAAAGGAGTAAAATTTAAAGTAATGCATAAATAATTAGCATTAATTAAATAAATTATTAATACCGAATACTTAATTAAAATTTAAGTTCTATATACTTAGTACTATAAACAGTTGAGAAAATTCATACTTGAGAAATATTGAGAACCCCCCCCCCCCTTGTTGTGTGCGCCAATGAATTAATACGTGATTTTTTTTAAATCACTTAGCAAAAAGAAGAGCATTTGAGAAAAAATTTCTTTTTATGAATACAATTTTTCGATGATTCTAACTATTATCTTTAAATAACCCACGCCTTCCTAACGTACTCATTCATATTAAGCCAAACAGTCAATTAAGAATCAGGAATAAATAGTCACTAATATATTCCTTACATAAGAAAATTTCAACATTTTTACATTTACTATTTACATTAACCCAGTGCTTCTCAAAATTTCAATATTTGCGACCCAATATTCAATCATAATTTTCATCGCACCCCCTTCCTTACAATAACAATATATTTAATTCAATAATTCTATACTTTGCGCTAAGGCTACAATACGACTTTAACCTATTTAGTGCCACCGACGTATATAAACGTCTCGCTCACCCAAAGCGATAATTGCCCCAGACGTACATATATGTCTTTTTAAAGTACGACCTTTTCTATGCATTGCTAACCATAAAATTAATTCGAAGGTTTTGGATTGCAATAAAAGGACCTTGACAGAATTTGTGAAGTATTTACTTTTTCAAAGAGGATTTTTGCTTATTTATTCCTTTTCTTCATCCCTCCCTCAAAGCGGTGGCATTGGGGAGCGAATCGAGTAACTTTTTATCGACATTGAAGAGATTAATTATAAATCATACAAATTATCAAGGTAATTGTTAATTTTTGTACAAAATTTTATATATGACACAAGCCCAAGGGTCTAATAATTATTAAACTTTTTTATAGCATTGTAAAATTAATTTTAAAATACATTGTGCAGTACTAAAACATTTATAAGGTTTTATTTATATCAGTGCAAATGTGTGTATTTTATTCCGTCAGAATGTGTTTTGTTTGTTTACTTTAAGTGAATTTATATATATATATATATATTAAATAATCTTTTGCTTACGACTTTTTAATATGCTAGCATCCCCCTTGCAGATTTATCACCCCTCCAGGGGGGTACGCCCCACAGTTTGAGAAACGCTGCATTAACCTGTAAAAAGTCATGTACTGTTCGAAATCAACTCTGCTCACCACTTATTTGTTATCATTTTAATATATAATTTTAAATGGTTAATACGTATTATTCTGTATACCTATTTCGTCACATCAAAACACATTTCCAAATCCACCTTTTAAATTTAAAACGAAGAAATTTGTTTCTGGAGTAATTGTGTGAAATTATTTTTGTATTAACTAAATTGCATCAAATAAGGAACTAAAAACCAAATGTATGTAGTAATTGAAAACCAAGTAGAAAAACTTTTCTCGTTGAAAAAAAGTAGAGTGTCTCTTACAAAAAACAAAACTTCTGATAAAGTAGTAACAATAGAAGGGTGAAGGGGCTAAGAAAAGGAGGAAGTGGCAATCGATTTCAATTTCACCTCGTCACATTGCGTCTAAGCTTTCTAATCAACGCGATAGTCCTCCAGCAAATGGTTATCTTTCAGTGTGGCAGGAATTATTCATCGGTTGTGCGGTACCTTTGAATTAAGGAAACGCTGAAATTGCATCAAAAAGTAATTACCAGGTAGATTTCTTTCACCAAGAACTTTAACTGAGGAATTTTTTCTTAAAAAAATATCGATCTTATTTCTACTGATTTAATTTATAGTTTAGTGAAGCGATACCAGAATCTGATTGGAAGAAAATCTAGTATCGTTTATCCGTTTCAGCTAATGCATTAGAATCTAGACAACTTTTTGTTTGTTTCAAGAATGGGATTCGGATCTTTAAGCCCTGTTGCACTTTAAAATTAAATTTATTTCTTTTATTTATAGTTCGAGTTTAATTCTTTGAATATAAGTTAATAAATAAATTATTTTCTTGAGTCGCTACAAATAATGAAAGAAATAAGAAAAATGGTAGTTGTTAATTCTCTTTAAGAGTATCTTGCAAAAATTATGCATCTTCGTGGATCTATTTCGCTTACTCAGAGAAATAAATTATACACTTGTAATTGAATTATTTCAAATATTAAGTAATAAATNATTTAAATTTCTTTTGTCTAGCAATAAAAAAATTAAGCGTGTAATGAGTAAATGAATTCTCATCAAAATTATTATGTATATATTTTAACCTCTTCCATGGAAAATTCAGATTTATAGATTATTATTTTAAATGTTGTCTTTTCCATCCTATTTTCCCAATTGCATATCGGATGCTCTAAGGATCTTGGAAGCGTTGCTTGTACCATACTATATATATATATATATGTGTGTGTGTGTGTGTAAAAAAATAATAAATGTGTTTAAACATTCATATTTTTTTTTTTTTAAAAAAAAAAATTACATTTAAAGAAGTAAATATTGACTGTATAATGAAAAAAGCTCTTTTTCCAGTAAAGATTTTAAGCATCCTGAATTATATTCTGCACAAAAAAAGTTTTGCCCGTTTCAACAATAACTTGATATAAAACGTATGTATAACTTATTAAAATTATTTTAGGTAGTAAATATCTAATTGAAAAAAAGCATCCTCATTTTTTGTAGGTCTTTGGAAAAAAATTACTTTGGAGGGGAGTAACACTAGTGCATGGACTTAAGACAATACTTGTCCCATTCATATTTCATGCACTAATCCCAACTTTACTCAAAAGACACTTATGCTGCTTGATGGTTATATACGTTAACTTCAATAAGACACCATTGCATTTAATTTTTTTATTTGCTTTCTAAATTCATAGAAAAATTTAAAAAACCATTTACAAATACATAACGTAATTCAACTCTACATCGAAACTTATATCGCAATTCAGAAAAAGTAAAAAACCCAACTATTTCCAACAACATTCAAAATGAATGAGGAAGTGAAAAATAAAGGTCGCAATGTTCAGCTTCACGAGGTCTTTTTCTGAAAACGTATTTAATGGGATAATTAAGTTATAATTAATAACACAGGGACACAAAACTAAAATTGTGGAAAATTACAAAATATATTTTCAGTGTCTTTTATATTATTTAGTGTGCTGATTTCGGAAATGACTTCCATTTTTTCCCATTACGTCAGAATTTTTTGGAAAATGGATATCAATATTTTTGCTAAAACCCTGTTTGAAAAAGAGTTCTTTCGAACAATTTAGCCTAGGAAATTTGGCAACAGTGATTCTCATTCAGTTAAATCTATGTAAATATTGGTTTTTGGTGAGGCAAATTAATTTAGTCGGCTTGCGTGTTCTTGTTCCTTCTTCCTCGATATTTGAACTCCATATCTTTTGTACCTTGATGTAGACTCTTTCTCCCTGTTCTTCATTGACTAATTCTAAATTTTTTCCGGGGAAAAGCCCACATGTGAGTGAAGAAAATGTATTTTAACACTCATGGAGCAACTCTTATAACTCTTGAAATTTCTCCAATGTATTCATTGCAATTCTTTTACAATCAAGATCCATGCAATTTCCAAGAAACTTTCTCACGACATCTTTGAAAATAACTCATGCTTTTTCCTTTTTGTTGTCATAGAAGTCTCAAATTCGCTATCCATAAGTTTGCGAACATCTGGACCAACAATGATTCCCTCTGTCAACTAGGATTCGGATAAACATGGAGATTTTTTGCATCTCTGTTGGTGGCAAATGCACTAGAATATTAGATCCATAAGGAGCGATTCGTATGACCGATGGAATATTATCAGGATAAGATATCAGCTTTTGATTTTTGCGGTTACACCTATGGATAAGACAGAAACCAAAAAAAAAATCCTCAGATTGGTGTTTCAGCTTCCTCTATGTCATAGAAACTCCAAATTGTACAGCAGTCTACTTTCCTTTGAGCCAAAAGCGTAGATCATTGAGGCACTTTACACAGATTTTATGATGAGCCCATGATCTGTTATGTTCTCCAAGTTTCATGACAAAATACGCAAAATAAAATTGTTTTGCATGTTCTGTAATGCTTCTTATTTGATTTTTAATTAAACTATATTCACTATATATGTAATAAAAGTCATCTGACAAATTTTCGCAACGTCTCGAACTGAAAGCCATGTTTCACGAAACGCTCGGAAAAAAATACAATTGTTACAAGTGTTTCTGAGATGAAGCTCCCACACTTACGTAGTGCATGCACTACAATAAATTAATATGAAAAAAAAATTTAAACCAAGTTCAAAACTTCAGCGTCTTATGTTCAAAATCAATCCAGATGAGTGACAGTTCCTGCATTATCAAGTCAAGATAAATATCTAAGATAATGATTCGAGCGACGCTATTGGTAAAGAAATATTGAGACAGGAAGTGAAGGAAAACAAAGTAAAGATGTCACAGAGTGGTATTCTGTACGTTTCACCAAGGTTGAAGCCACAGAGGGAAGAAATTTAATGCTGTAAATTTTTTTGGTAAATGTTCATAATAATCCAAAAAAAATTTAATTTAAAAAAAAAAAAAAAAAACGTGACGTGATGGAAAGTTTTCATTATTTCTGAAATCAGCACTAAAAAATACACGAAATTCAGCTATCACTGCTCTTGTATTTTTTTCATTGTAACTCTGTGTATTAGACTATTAGATTAACTTTATAACAATCTTCATACTTTGAAAGATAAACCTTTTTTTCTTTTTGTTAATTAAAATGACAAAAATTAAAGATTATAGAATCTCAATTTAAAATTTTTAATATTAGAAATTAAACTTAAATTTTTCTCAAATAATGGTGAATAACTGTATTCAACATTTACTCAAGTTTTGGTTGCAAACAAGAAACTTAAATAAATTCAAATTCCTGCATGTAAAATGAAAATATTAATGAAAAATAATAATATTGTTTCCCCAAAAAAATAGAAATGCAGAATTTAACCACAGTTCAGAAATATTAAACTAAATGTTCTTAATTTGCCTATAAAACAAATGTAATAATTCTAATATCATGAACTTTTCTTTTTATTTTATACCATATTGGGTGTAATTTATGTTTTTATGATTTGTAATATTTCGTTCTTAGATCATATAAGGCTTTGTTAAAGTATTTCCATTTCGCTAATTACTGAATGATTTTAGCATACTAAAGCATTATATTTTAGGAAAGCATTTCCGTTCCAGGATTTTAATGAAATTACTTGTAATTAACGTTGCTATAGAAATCAAAGCCGTTTCCTTTGCTGACTGAAATGATTTAGCTGGGCATATTCAGATAATTATGTTTGTCCTGGAAGTTGAATATTAAGTAATGGAAATGATGAGAATTGTGATAATCAAAGAGATGAATTAATGCCCGAATTCCGTTAAGAAGATTCATTATTAGAAGCATGTCCACTTTCACAAAACTATTTTATTGGATGAATAAATCTCAAAATAATTGTGTACTTATGTGTATATCGGCATCATTTCTACTAAAATTTCTCTAAAATTCTTAGAATTACAATTTCACTTCTAATGCTTCTCTATATAATTTGCTTTTATGTTTTGAATAAAGTTCTGAAATCATAATATATATATTTTACATTAAATTTTTTTACGTATTACATGTTTTTCATTGGGAAATTATAGTTAGCTACATTTCTCTTTTATGAAATGTTGCGTTGTGAATAGCTTAAAACAATAAAAGTGATCATTTTTCTTATTTCAACTGCAATCACTTTATAGATTTTGTTTTCATAAGTATTAAATAATATTCTTGACTATTGGTACGAAGTCATAAATGCATTTTAAGATGTCAACATCTATTATTAGTATTACATTGAGTAGATATTTTAGTTGTGGAATTTTTTTTTGTACAAAAAGGAAATATGCAAATTGATAAATATGCAAGTTGTTAAATATCCAAGTTGCAAAATAAATCTTAATTAAAAGGAATTGAATAAATCTTAATTATTCACAGTGGCAATATATTTTTAGTAAATACTTTCTAAAAATGGGAACAATTCTTTCTAATCTCCTGGGAAATTTTGGGTATCTAAAAGTTAAATACTTCCAAAGGAATAAAAAGAGCCATTATTACCTAAGACATGTTTAATTTATTTAACCCTTTCTTCATTGAACGTACCTTTCCCCATCATTGGATACTTTCTCTTCCTCCAAAGTGTGCTTTTTTCTTTTTTTTTTTTTTTTTTTAAAAAGCGCGTAATGTGGAGTAAGAGGGTTTTGTTTTCTTTTTTTCCCAGCAACGTGAGTTTAGTAGGGTGTTGGTTGTTTAAGCCTAATCAAATAATGAAAATAATAAATTTTAAATAAAAAATAATAATTTATAATAAATTATTTAGTTAATCAAAATTATTTAAACTGTTAATAATTCACTGTCATCAGTGTTATTCTCAAAAATATCAGAATAATCCCTCTCGGAATCACTCGACATCTTGCTCGCTTTGAATTCACAAAGGCCTGAAACTAACACCACTTCACGCCAAAAAATGAAGTACTAATTCGCGTGAAATATTGTATTCGAATCTCTATCATTCAGTCTAGAGGTGCCATATGTTACTGATAGAAACAACGCGATAAATACGTTTGTAACGTATGAATCTGTGTGAAATCTAGATGAGCGCGTGCGACGCGTCATTAACGTTGATGGATAAATTAAGATGAACTCTCTCTGCACGTTCATAACAATCAAAAGGTTAAAATAATATAAAACTTAATAGCTTAAGTCTCACAATCTGATGTCCTTACTTGTTCAGAAATATTTAGCTATAGATTACAAAAAGTATTGAAACAATAAAAGTATACAATTTAATATTAAAAATAATGAATCGTGACTACACTTAAGTACGGGTACAATCATATATATATATATATTATAATTTACAGAAAGTCAAACAAGTACCTTATCCTAATATAATAATTTTAGCTAACAAAACCATGGCTTGATGATTACTAATATGATGTTCTTATTTAAATGTAAGAAATTCATGTAGTTTTCTGTTTCACATATTCAGTCTGAATTCAATTTTCATTATCCTTTTTTAATGTCTACTAGTTTTTAGTTTTTTTTCTGTGTTTGCTTTGAGATCTACTTTTTCTTTATTTGGCGTGTTCTAATTTATTTTTGTAAATTTTCAGGCTTAAAATTATAGCTTAATAGCTAAAAATATAGCTTACTAGCTAACTTACATTTTATATGACGTGTTATATTCTATATAGTTCTCGGCCCAATTTTGAAATAACAGTTGATACTTTTTTATACTTTCTTGAAAATGCATGGTCATTTGAAAATGAACTGTAATAAGATTTTCATTTCTAAGGTCATTTCTCTGGAAAATATAAATATATAAATTCAATTAAATCCAATGGATTTTCCAACTTAAAAAGCAACAACAAAAACAATGATTTTACATCTTAAATGAGTTATTATAATATATTTAAATGGAAATACCTAAAACATCATATAAAAAAACAAAAATCAAAACAAATAATTTTAAAAATTTAATTATTCCTGAAAATTCCTGTATTGGATTCTGCAAACTGTTTTCCATTATGCATATATCAAAGGGAAATCATTTCTTTCGGCTCACTTATTTATATTAATATTACTTTTGTAAACTTAGGCATTACTTTAAATCATACATAATATTTTAATAAGTGTATACTAAATCTTAGTTTTTCTCAAGAATACAAGCACAGAAGTGATGAAAGTCAAAACTACTTTTTTAGATATCTTTATGAAGAAAACTTTATCATATTTTCGTATAATTTCCGTAATAAGGATACCTCGGTCATAATTACATGTCTCCATCCATCTTATTTTGTGAAAATGAAATTTTATGTCTTAATTAAAAAGTAATTAAAGAAACATTTTAAAGGATCTTTGCTGTTTAATTTTGTAATGCTACTCGTTTCATTACGTAATTGTTTCCTTTAAATTATTCCATTTAATTACAGTGTTTTTATTTATTTATTTACAAGCTGTCTAATGAAGTCTTAACTTTTGTTACCATCAGTTAATTTGGATGATAAAGAAAAAAATCCGATGCATTTTTAAAAAATGGTTAATAAATATGACATATTAGTTTATACTGTTTCAAGTGAAGTTTGATTGTAAATGTATTATCAATTTAGAAAAGAAAAGACAGGAATATATACATTTAAGATATTTATAGGAATATTGATTATTTCAAGCAGTATTCCCGTCAATTTAGTGAATTATACTTATGTAAATTTCTCAATTATGATAAATTTATTAAAGTGTTTAAAATTGCAAATTGCAATTTATAATCTTAAAACAATGTATGAATAATTGAAAATTACCATTTGTATCCCAATCTGCAATGAAAAGCTTCTTTATACAACAAAATATTTCTACTTTGAGACTATGAATATTCAGCCCATATAAATTATACAAATTTTAATTCATTCCATATTTATACAATTTCCATAAGAACATATTCCCAATTTGAATGTCAGGATTGATTCTGCTTGTTTAATTTAATTTGACAATCTTGCTTTAAGCTATAAAATACCATTTCCTTCCACTAAATACTTGTGTATCTTTCTGAATAATTTAGATTCGAACATAATTGTAATATCTAAAAGTACAAAGAAACATTCAATAGTTGAATGAAACCAGCACTCTTTGAAAAAAAATAATATTAATTCTTTACTTCCGAAAAAAGGTAACATATCTGCACAGTTGAAATATGATGTATGAATATGCATTTCAACGAAATGTGAATTTCCTTCAACTAAATTAGGTAAATATTACGCTATGTCTGTCCATCATTTTCTTTCTAAACCACGCGTAAAATCATTTCAATTTAAATGTATTCACATGAATAAATTATGAAAACGGTTGAAGGTACTTTTTAAAATAAATGGAACACTTAAACAATTCAAAAGGAATTGCTTTCATTCCCTTTTAAGACTATATCTTTAATAAGTAGAATGCATCTCTGTAATTTATATTTTTCCCATTAGAGTTCACAATTTGAATAACACTGTTGCTTGAAAAAATGATGGTGACTTCAATTTAAAACGATAGATGCTGGTTTATTTTCTTCTAATTATTTTCAGTGGATATTCCCCAGGAATAATTATGTTGATAGTGTAAGTGGAATTAAGTGGTACTATTTTCGATCGAATTTATTTCAACCTCGTTAGATACTATTTCTTTGGCTAAACTTAGTTCAGTTAGAAAAGAAAAGTAAACATCTGATCTTTTATTTTTACATTGATTTAACTTGCGATCCTATTGAATTATGTTCTTAGTGAATACCATATAAACACATAGAACTCTATCAAAGTATTTATGGAAGGTTCATTGTACTCTTCAAAATAATTAAAATAAGGCACGTTTTAATTAATTCGTTATAAAAGAACATATAATGTAGAAATATTAGTAAGTTCACATTTCACAAATAATAATGAACATTTATATTAAAAAAGAAAATGTCCTTTACTTAGGACAGAAATTTATTTGAAATTTGTTTGATATATTTATTATCAAAATATTAATTTCTAATTAGATATAAAGGAAACTTTGATGCCAGGGTAAGAATAATTAAAATATGTACGGTTTGACGTATTTTAATTACAATAAACTAAATAATCTATTTTAAGATTGAAAAAAAAACCAATTGAATATAATTCATTATTTTGTGCACAAATGATATTATTTTTATGTAACGATGTTTTACGTTGAGTTAATATAGACATAAAATGTGAAGTATATTCAAACAGCTTGAAAATTTCTCCAGCCAAACTTAAAAGTGTCAGTATTAATTTTTAAAATGATCTCATGAGAATAAATATTAAAATTTTTTCCCTCGCTTAAAATCTTAATAAAAGTTTCTCGAAGATATTGATTGATTGTCACAGTTATTTTTTGGGGGAAGACTTCTAAAAACACGGATACATTTTGATGCAAATTACGTTGTATCAATTTTTAATTAGTTCACTTCATTAACTTTTTACTGAATACAAGTATATTCCATTGAAACATTTCCTTATCGAAGCTATTCTACTTCTGATGGATATAAAAGTACAATATAAACGATTACCACTTTCTTAAATTTTACAAATTGTATTTGTATCAAAATCTCGATCTTTCTGCTTGGAAAAAAAAATGTTTGATGTTTTACGAGAGTTTTCTTGCAGATAGGATTTAATATAGTAAGTATAAAAATGATGAACAAATCTGTTTTAGATATAAAACCTGAACAAATCTACAAGCAAGAATTTAATGTTGACAATGTTGCAAGATGTGTATGCATACATATATAAGTACACAAGCAAGTACAATATAGAGACAGATATATATATAACAATAAATATATTATTTTTTTAAATAAAAATATACGTATAAAATTATAAAAATAACTTTTTGGCAGTGTTGTTATCATGATTATGTGATGTGAATAGGCTTGAAAAATCTATTCAGTATTATTTTAAATACTTGGGATTTAGTTACTCTCTACATTTTAATTTTTCCATTTTGGATTGCTACATTATAAGGCGGTTTATCATGAATGGAGAAATTATTTTTATACAAAATTAAATTGAAATATTTTTGTAAGTAATTTTTATATATTCACTTCAAAATATTCCAAGTGACAAAAAAGCTTATTATTCAAATTAAAAGTGACGCAAGAATAAAATTTTGACAAATTTACGTAACACATGACATGTAAAACGTAAGCAAATAATATATATAATATAAGTTTAGATCTGGTTTAAAGAAATTGAACACTCGTGTGTATAGCATTGAAATAAGTTTTTGTCCCATGCTTGCACAATCCAACATATTTAGATCAGTCCATGCAACAGCTTTAGAATTTCTCAGATCCAATTTGTTGATTATTACTTAATAAATATGGTGTAAGAATAATTACTTTTAAAAATAATGAACTAAAATAACATGATACATTAAATTGCATTTAAAGCTGTGCATCTCATCTATCAAGTAGAGGCAAAAACGAAAAAAGAAAATCTAGAGTTCTTATAAACAATCGTAGAACAAATACAAGATGTTTTCCAGAAGTCATTGCACAGAAAGAGACACTTGAGACCAAATTAACTCGTATCTCTGAGGACTAAGCATTTATTTTATCTTTTTGCTCAAGTAATCAGATTAATGCATCCCAGCTGTATACAATTATACACAAAGTGAACAAGGAATAATAGACTCTAAGGAGAAGAATCTATTAAGCGAAATACATTATTTAGAAGGAAGCAAAATAAATGTGTGTTGGTTAAAACAAATGAACATTAGGTATTGCGAGTTAAAAATGAAAGGTACTCAATTGTTTCGCTATAAAACTTTGTTGAAAATGAAATATTTACTCTCATACACTACATGCAACAAATACTTATTATTCAAATACTCTAAGCATCCAGGTTATCTTTTCAAGCCATATTTCACGAAAGAACTCAATTGCAGTTGCAGCGAATGTCTTTAATTGCACCTCCATTATTCCTTTTATTGTAATGTTTAGCAAGGTTCGTCACCCTGACGCGTTTTGCTTAAAATCACGTCGTCAATGACATTTTGTTCCTAAGCATAACCATTTTCCTGAATTGCTTGTTCATTGTACTGATCGCCATAACCACCTTTTCTGCTATTTCATGGCTATTTGATTAAAATTTAGATTGTT
>BMAV01000499.1:95871-113973 GCA_019973955.1 Trichonephila inaurata madagascariensis | reverse complement strand
TCCCCCCCCCCCCAAACGGGCTGCATATTATCAACTAAGCTTTCACAGACATGGCAAGTCATTTCAGTGGTGGCACCTTCTAGTGGTGGCTCTCGCTACCAAATTCGAGGACTCATTTTATTAATTTAAACCGAGATTTCATCGGATGCTAAATATTGCCGTGATTTAATTTTGCTGCAAGCGTATCAGAGCCAAATTGATACTCAAAGGATCTCTTACATACCACATAAACATATGACATGCTTGCCTTTGATTTTCGCATCCAGAAAAACTATCGCTTCCAGCCGAGGTCGAAACCGAGGCTTGCAAAGTAGGCACGCTACTTTGTATAAGCCACCGTAATCGAAGTAAAATATAAGTGTTCTATAGTTATTTAGCATTTTTAAGAGTTGGAACTGCGTTAAAAAGTCATACGGTATTTTTGTGCAATGAGTATGTCTTAGCCCTCCATGTACTGAAGGTACTTTAAAGTATGAATTTAATTAAACAGCTTAACTGAATAAATTTTCAAAAATTGAGTGTTTTGTTTATGTATATCCCCTTAGTTTTCACTGTAATTACTCAAAAGCAAATAATATAAAAACAAAAAAAGAAAAAGTCAATTCCTTCTTAGATCAACAATGAAAAATTTTATTTTAGCTACTTTTTATTAAATAGTTACAATTAATATAAATATGTATATACATAGGACAGAATCACAACATTAAGTGGTAATTAATGTTTATTAATTATCATTAAAGTATCGTATTGTCATCCAAAACAATCGTGTATATAAATTTCAGTTCAATTGAATACTTTAACACGTGAGAAAAAAACCTTTTAAAGTTTTGACACAAGTCGACAAAAGGGTCGTAATTCACCAAAAATGATGCAAACGTGGTTGTATTTGTAATTCTTCAAATAATTAGTTTTAATCAATTATTTTTTATTAACTATTATTATATTATTGTTTTGTCATCCAAAATAATCCTATATATAAAATTTCAGCACAATTGAGCGCTTTAAAATGTATTTTATTAACGATTGAAAATTCCACCAAGATAAATAAATATATAGAAACTGTGGGCTAATAGTAGGAATTGAAATAGTTGCAAAAACAAATCAGCGGATAAAGGTTTATCTCTTATGGAAGAAGAAAGAGAAATAACAAATTGTACAGCAGAATATGGGGGAAGTGCCCGAAATTTACACTGTATTTCTACGAATTTCTTTCGATTGTCCAAAGTAGCATAAAATCTAGTGTTATATTGGAACATTGTAATTTATTTTCTATTGAGCATCTTAGGTGATTGTTCTTTAATGTGTCATTGAAATAACCCATTTATTAACAATGCCTGTACAAATGATAATTTTGTTTATATTAAATTTAGGATGTATTGGCCTTTTATACCCCTCTCTGAACACGACTTTGGTCATCTTTGTGGTTATCACATTAAAATGAGTTTATACATAAATAATGATATTATATTATTCGGCAAGTATTAAATAACATATGCATAATTTTTTATCTTTAATTTAAAAATGAGAAATTTCGGGTATGTCTAATATTGTGATTAGTTTTCCACCATATCAAGTGATATTATACAGAGAATTTAAACCATGTTTTGTATTGCAGATTTATTATTTTTGAACGCATTTTTATTTAAATAGGGTATAAAAACATTTCAAAACTTCCCGTTTCCAGTCTAATAGTTGCATCTTTTCCAAAATGTGCTTAATAA
Source organism: Trichonephila inaurata madagascariensis (assembly GCA_019973955.1). Lineage (NCBI taxonomy): Eukaryota > Metazoa > Arthropoda > Arachnida > Araneae > Nephilidae > Trichonephila > Trichonephila inaurata. The sequence continues at coordinate 112,252 of BMAV01000499.1, read as the reverse complement.
CTGGAACAATTCCTATATCAGAGGTATAATTAATGACTGTTTTACTTTAAATAACAATCAAATATACTTTTACTTAAAATAAAAGGTAACATATTCATCAAAATATTATTTATAAACATGATGGTAATATAAAAAAAAATTACATTGGTTTTAGATTTAAAGAATGGTGCTAGTTTCACTGAACGTAAATTATAAATTTATAGTTGATCCATATTCTTATATTTCTTGAAAAAATAATTTATGTATTCAATCAATAATTAAAATGAGTTGATGCAATAAATTTTCGTCGAAACACAGCTTTACCAAAATTGGTCTAAACTACATTTACAAACCCTGAAGCAATTACGAAAACTATTAAAGGTATATTGTGTTAGAAGTAAATTGTGTTTACAGCACTATTTATAAACATAATTATAAAATTTACCAGCTTTTAACAGTTTCCTTGAGCCATACTTGCACTGTAGTAATTAGATAAAATAAAATTACAGCATCATTTTATGAAGCTAATTTAAAACCTTATTTGCATGTATAAGACTGTTGATTACAGAACTTACTTTAAGAAATGAGCATAGGCATAGCTGAAACATACTTATTGCTCAGCAAGAGATGCTATCAAGAGGTAATTTATTTGGGTTACTCTAATTTCATGTTTTGTATATTAGGGATGTATTAAGAACCTCACAAGATCATTCATTTAGTAAAAGAAATTTCAAAGGATTTAGTAGAAGGATTTTCATCTTGCCCATAGGTTATCAATACAAAAGACATAGAGTGACTTTTGACAACAAATTAGACCATGCAAATTTTTTTGAGATTTTTTAAAAAAATTATTTAGTTAGAAAAATTATGTTGATTAAGCTGTCAGATGATTTTTTTTTTTCATTTAAAAATTCTTAAATTAAAATTAATAGTTCCCCTTATTATGTGATTTCTTTCCAAAACTACTTTTGCACATTTTATTTTTCAAAGATGGTCCCTTAATTTTATACACAGTTTTTGTGGTAATGGACATTATGTACATCTTTGAATATTTTTTTTAATGAAATGAACACAAAGATAATATATATATATATATATATATATATATATATATATATATATATAAATTATATATAACCTTTATGCATAATGATACATTTAAATAAAGGATATTTAAACGAAAAATAAGAAAGAAACGTACAAAACGTATTTTCAGACGGTAATTTTTGAGCTATAAGTAAAACTTATTTTCCATGTAAAACATTCATGCTTGTCATCACAAACCTAATTGTACAAATTAATTGTACAATTCAATTATACATATCACAAATCATTTTTAGAATTCAATTTCTTAAGCTATTCTATTTGAGAAACAAAATTTTAATGCCAAAATAACATATACAAATTTCTTATGCATTTGTTGTGAAATTTTAATCTATACGATTCTTGGTGATTTTTTACAAAGAAGTGAACATTTCCAGATACTTCAAATAATAGAAACTATTCGTTTAACAAATCCATTTGATAGACTTTTAGAAAATATTGAAACATTTTCAAAGTGAGGTAGGTTTTCAACAAAAAATGCTAGTTTTCAGAAAAATGCCAACAATCTACTTCAACGCAACGAAAAGAAAAATTGAATTTATTCATCATATTTCCAACATCAATCACACTGATACCATCAAAAGTGAGACACTTCGAATAAGAAAAAGAAAAATACGTAATGCATATAAATTGATAGGTAAGTAGTTTCATATCTAGGTACTCTTGTACGATCCCAATAAGAAAAAAAAAATGTAGAGTTAGGTTCAAAAACTGAAAAAAAAAAAAAAAAATGATATTTCATTTCCTCATGTTTTGTTTCAGAATATTAGATCCTTATCTAAACCAGTATATTTCTCTTGTAATGAGATTACTTTTGAATACAGATTATGAAAGAAAAGAAAATAGCTCAATAAAAATTATGTTTGCATTATTATAACTCCTGTATATATAATAGCATATTAGTTAGACTAAGAAAAATGTGTTGTATTTTTTTTCTCTTTTACTTAGAGCACATCTCTTTGTGTTATTGGGTTCTAATTTATATCTTTTTTGAATGTATATCACTATTTTAAGTTTATACTACTCATCATTAAAATAGCTACACCAAGAAGGCGGCGTGCTACAGACATGAAATTTAAACGACAGGAAGAAGGTGCTGCGATATGCAAATGATTAGCTTTTCAGTGCATTCAGACATAGTAGGCGCCGGTAGCGGTACCTACAATGTGTTTAAATGAGGAAATTGTTCCGCCTGTTTCTCATACACTAATTTAATTTGAATGTTGTTACCTGGTGAAAAGCTGTTGTTGTGCCCCTTGTAAGAAGCAGAAATATGTACCAGCACGTTTCTAACTTTGAGTAAAATGCATTATGTTTAACCAGCTCTCTCTTATCTTGAATTCCATATTATTTGACATTCCCCACAAAAAAATACAAAAACTCCATCAATCAGCAACTAGAACTACAAGATACGAGGAAAGCAGATATATTTTTTTGTTGTTGTTTCCTATTCTACAGCAAATAATTAGCTGTTCCAATTGTACAGTGGCGTATATGCCTACTCATATGATTAAATGTGTCTGTCATTCACCGCACCTTCACTTCATGTCACAAAGCACTACTCAAAACAGAGTAATTTGTTATTGTATGTGGTTTGGCTTATTCCGTCGGTTACTTGGGTTTGTGGCTGTTTGTATTGATTTGAAAAATAAAATAACATTGGTGTAGTATTTAAAAGTTGCAATTAACGCAAATATGACCCTGAAAAAAAAAAACTGGAGAAGAGACAGGATAATCGAGACACATAGCGGAAGGCAGCTGATGACTTAATTTTTGTACGGAAAATTCTACTATATTTACAAATAAGCAAAAATAGAATATTCATAAAGAATTGCGCTGGATAAATTAAAAGAAAGAAAACTGAAAAAAATGTTGTCGATGAAAAATTTAGTAAATATTAGTACTATTGGCTCACACAAAACAGAAACAAACCTGGTCCTGTCCTTACTTCGCTGGACTTTTGGGCTCAGTCTGTGTGTGTGTGTGTGTGTGTGTGTGTGTGTGTGTGTGAAGTGTAATCAATCCTAAAAAGAATAATACTCAAGTCTGTAATATTACATGTTGACAGTGCCCATCACCGCTGAAAAAGCTCTTGCCGGTGTGCACAAAGGGAGCACTGACCTTCGAGACTTAAGCATCTTTTCCCCAAGTTAGCTACAGATGGTCATTGAAATTACTGTTGCCCTGTGTACAGTATGGATCGTTGCAAGGACCCATCAGTAGCTGTGTGCGCTGCATGATCGATCACTCTCTACTAACATTTTATCGTCATTCTCAGTCAACTGCTACATTCTCTTCGATAATTTTACGGCCATAGATTCAAATTAGTTTCACGTTCCATCATAATTGGTGACATCTGATTAAACTTTCAGGGTATTCATATGAGAAGAGTTAGCACACTTCAAAATGATAAAGAACTACATTTATTTATAAAGTATGCATTTGCATTGTAATATCCTCCAGTTTTCACGCGATCCGGATGTTCCGTTGGAATGGACTGGAATTTCAGTGTTAGACGATCTTTGGTCACCGAAAGATAATATTTTGGAATTTCTCTTTCATAAGTTATAAGTGCATTCTGAATCTCATTGCATTATTTAGATAATCTTTTATTGGTATGTTGTTTTCTATAATATAAAATAAGCTATATTGCATGGCATTGAAACTGTAACAGAAATTAGTGGGCATTGGTACTTCATCGAATAAAATAAATGAAGTGAAATATACAGCACTTTTAATAGGATACTAGAGAAGAAATTTGCATAATAAGTAGTATCCATATTTCAGCCACTGAATTCATTGTGAAAATACCATCACCAAAGGAGAAATTTACAGCAAAAAAATTGGAGTGAAAAGCGAAATCTAGTTCATTCATCAAATCATATTTGACTCCCACCTAAACTGCCTACAGTGCCTAGTTGTGACAAAAATATCCGGAACTCTTAATATCATTAAGATGAATGTCATTGACTCCATATCGCAGACGACTTATCCTCTAACACTGACGATATACAACAACAAGGAATATGGAATGACACATCCTAGTATTCTTTGATGAATTATGACTATGTTTCTTCACTGGTATTCGTCCTGTATGATATTGGCACCTTGTGAGACGTTATATTGAGCAACAACACATCATCATGGCTTAAGGGAGCTATAACTTCTGATTTGTATTCAAGGCACTATGATTTTCAAACGATACATGATTAATAAGGTGACTGCAAGTTATTCTACTATTCCTTTTGAAGAGCAGAATGTATTTTAAAAGTTGGATAACGGCCAACCAAATTTTTTAAGCATCAGCTAATATGTTCTTTAAAAATACAGATGAATCCTTCACTTAGTCTCTCTCCCGATCTTCCACGGATAGAAAATGTCTGGGACATGATTGGATGGGAATTACCTACCTTCCGACGATCATTTTAAGAAGAAAAACTATAGTAAATTGCTGAAAGAGAATGGAGAATAATCTCTCTGAACAATTTTTAGGCTTATTATTGACTCTGTACTTATGATTTGTATAGTTTTTCATCTGTTCTAGTCCTACAACTTAATGAAATATTTTCCCCGCTCTTTGTAAGGCGAGCCATTTCAAACTAAACATCATTTATTATTCATTGCTGTCTCTCTTTTTCTCTGTGCCGAGTTTCTTCACATTCTTCTTTCCCTTCAGCATTTTTATTGTTACGTAGTCTATATAAGTATCTATGAATCTGTATTTTAATGAATAACATGGATATATATTCAATTATGTATTACTCAATGTTCGTACAAATGCCTTTTGTTGCGAAAGAGTGTTTTACTAAACATTAAATTATATTTTTTTATCTCTTTTTTTTCATGAAATATAACTGGAAATAAAAAAAATGGATAAATGAAATCTGTAAAACATTCAAATATTTGATGGGCATTAAGCAACATGCGCTAATTTTAATAATAAAGGAGAACACAATGCAATGGAAGAAAAGAACAACACATAATCAAATATAGGATAAAAGTTCTTTTTGTAAAAAAGAGAATCACACCTCACAATTTAATTCGATATTTTGCCTGTCGCATTAAATCATTTTACTTATTTTGAAATATAATGAGCTTTTTAGTTTTAAAACATGAAAATTTTAAAGTATAAATAGGTGTTTAAATAGGCAAAAGTAAAAAGAAATTTTGCATTCACATCATTTCCCTAGTGTTTTGCAAATAAGATTAATTTAGAAAAAAAAATCCCAGGATGAATAATTATAAATGTGCTAAAATGTCAGAAACATCCGTTATTCAAAAAGAAAAGAAAACATTCAAAAAGTAAAAATAGCTTAGTACTTCTTTATTTTAAATTCAATAGTTCCTTTGTTCTCCTTCTTTACTCATATTTCATTTTATATTCACATTTGTTACTTTTTTTTTCCCAAGCAGTATTAGACTTTTACTGACAATTAGCTAGAAACGCCATTTCTGTATAATGTTTCACAAAACATAAATGCATCTTTAGAATAAAGCCCTTTTTAATCCTTTGAGATAATTCTTTCGCGAAAATAACTTTTAATTCCATTATTAAAATTTCTATTTGTATTATACTTTACATCGCTATTTATTTTTGTAAACTGTTAAAAATCAATTTCAGAGGGGTAACGAAATATATATTTATTTAGAGAGATCATTTAATACTAAAACTTAAATAAATACAACAAAAATTGCAGTAAATTACAAATTGAACGTAAAATAAATTTAGGAAAGCATTTTCTCATTTTTATGGGGGTTATAAGTTTAAAATATTAAGTTAAAGACAGTACTTCTTTCAAATTATGTCAAATTATATTATTCTTATGATTCATACAAATAAATAAAGAAGAAACAATATTTGGATTTGAACCAAAAAGTTCGTTAAGATATGAAAAAAAATATGTTTTGTATTAAGTATTTTGTACTTTTTGATTCTTTAATACTTTCAAAATGGTTTATCAAGTATTTTAATACGATTATTGTAAGAAAATATGTAAAAAGTTTTGATAGGAAAATTCTTAATATCTTCAGTTTTCTAGCTGAATTCAAAAATGAAGGAAATTTGTTAAATAATTATCTTCGAGAGAAAATAATTTAAAGTTTTAACACTGAAAAAAATACAAACAGAATAAGTATTCTTAAGGTTTTACTTTCTTGTTCTAATCTTTTAAAAACTTTAGTTTCCAAAGAAAGACATTGGTGATTTTATGATAGTATGGATTAGTACTTGGTTAAAGAAAACCTTCCACTACAGTTTTAACAAATATTATGCAGGAATGAGGAAATATTTTTTGAAGCTTTTACCGAACATATTTGTACAATTCCCTTTTAAATACTAACAGTTAGAAAACCCGGTATTGTGATAAATTTTAATACCTTTTTTGTAACATTTTATTCAGTGATTACAAAATTGTTTCATTAGCTACATCTATTGAAACATCCCAATATTGTTTAAAAAATTTAAAAAACATATAAAGTTAATTAAAAAAGCAATGGAGAAATCAATTCATTACGATTTTATTTAATCATAGGATTACAATAATATTTTTATTTAACGGGAAAAAAACATTAGAATTCAGCAAGCTTTAAATAATTTATGATTTAACTAAAATTCTTTTATCGGTCAAAAAATAGTTTAATGTAAATGAGCTCTTTTAAAGTAACATATATAAATAAAGTTTATAATTAAGTTTAAAAAAAATATTGTGTTCGCTATAAATTGTTTCAATCAATAACGGTAACTAAATAGTTTTGTTCAATTTCTTAAAGAAATAGCTAAGTATAGAATATCTTAAACTCTACTGGGAATTTAACCTTTTATCTACCGCATTATGATTTACTGCATTTTTTTTCATGAAATATTTCCTTTGGAATCACTACATGGAAAATTAAGGGATATACATAAAAAAATGCTCAAATTTAGGAAATTTAAAACGTTAGAGATAATTAATTAATTAAAGATAATCAACTGTAAAATTAATTATATACAATGTTCAATTAAAATGAATAATCAAATCGTTTCCCAAGGTCTTCATTTACAAACAAAATAAATAAGACACTTGCATTTTAATATTATCTATTTTTTCGGAACAAAAATAAGTCTTAGCAAGGCGCTGAAAACGCCGACAGCTGAAAACGCAATTTCTGCTATAAAACTATTCGCCTTCCCCGCTAAAATACTCATCATTGAACCCGTGCTGCCATATATCTTGAAAGAGTCGATTTAAAAGAATATTCCTGCTAAGTATCGTCAGAATATTCATAAAAACGGTTATTCTATGTAACTTTAAATTGAGTTGTACTTATAAGTAGCGTCGGTAAATGAAAGGTTAATGCTATGGGAATATTTTTATGCACTTAAATTAAGTAAAGTTGTTAATTAAATTTGATATATCAACACACCTTTGTAGTCAAATATGTCATAATGGAAAAAGCGATTGAAAATGATGATATAATGGCAAATGTTCTTAAAAAAATGACAACAAATGCAATTGTGCAAAAATCTTGAAAAACTTGTTTGTTAATATTTTCTTTAATTTTTCAGTAAGTTTAAATAGACATAATACATCCACCAATAGGTTAAGGGATTACTTATATGTTATATAACTTAACATTAATCCCTTCAAAAATAGATTTAGAGGAAACTTGTGATTGTTGTAACAATTTTTAAAAATTATTGAAAAAAAATAATAGTTAAAGAAATTTTAATTACTTTATAAAAGATTTATTTCAATCTAAGATAAATGTAAAGTATTTCTTACAAATGTTCAAATTCGTAAGATTATGTGTTTCATAAATAATTTTTTTTTTTTTTTGGTACAAAAAATCTCCAACCCTTAATTTAACTTTAATAGTTCTTTACACAGGGATACTATATGCAACTTTAACACATTTTCTACACGATTAGTATATAATTAGAATACCAACTCTGGTAATTGAAAGTATTCAGTGATTAGAGATATGCGAATGTATACAATAATGAAAATACATTTTTAAAAAAATATTTCGCTTCATATAAAATAAGTTTTAAAATATATTTTACCGCTGCTATATCCTTATATCTTGAAAAACATTAGATCATAATTCTATTCAATATTATTTTATCTTAAAAATATTTAAACTTTTAAGCTATTATAATGACTTATTACGATTAAAATACCGCTGTACCTTAACAGTATTAACATTTACAAAATTAATGTGTTGTTACGTAGATTCGGATTCGAGGATTTTATGCAAGTCAGTTTCAAAGAAGAAATACTGTTATTCAAGAGCGATGATAATTTATTATCGGAAATCAAACCCTTTAAATACAGGATTCAGCAGCAATATTCACAGAGTAAATCTCCGAAGGTCTTCCCACCTTCAAACACACTCAAACACAATTGGCACTGTTTAAAAATACACGTATGTAAAAGATTATTCACAAGCACAGCCTAGTTAATCACTAATCAAAACAATCCACTAATCGCTGACTAATCAAGACTGACTGGTTGCGGCAGGCACTCCTATTTATAGGCGTGGCATAAACTTCCAAAAATATAACCATTCGTGTCATCGAGCGTGAAGTTAATTCAGAGATCCACTACTTTCTATAAGAATCCAGAGGGTTCCGAACTCGCCATGGTCAACATGGTCGCCAATGTCGCCAAATTGGCCACCAACTTGGTCTACAAAAATGAGGCCAACTTGGCTCTACCACCAAGATTTCGCCAAGTTTTCTTTGAATCGCCATTGTAACGTAAGGGGCTGCATTGCTTGTGAATAGTAAAATTTTAACATGAAATGAATATAACATAGAATAATATAAATGCATTAAACACCCAAATACAAATTATTTACACTTTTTACACAAAATTCGTAAGTATCTAACGTAGCATTCTTTATCTTTCTGAATTAATGCTAATGTACACTGGTGTGCAAAACTTAAGCAACAATGTAAAAATTTAGCAGATAGCCATGAAATTGCAGAAAAGGAGGTCTGGAGATCAGTAGAGGGGACACGTAAGTCAGTAGAAACGTCATGCTTTACGTACATAATACTCTCCCTCATTTCAGAATTTCATGTCTCTCAGGTGATTTTTCGTGAAGTTATGGCAATAAACCCACCTGATGCTTAAGTTTTGCACACCAGTGTAGATTAAGACACATCAATCCAATGAACACCTTACATAATTTTTAAAAGATTATTTGTAGTTTTTTTTTTTTTTTTTAAAAAATTTTTTTTTTTTTTAAATTTTTTATATATTTAAAAATTATAGTTTTTTTTTTTTTTTTTTTTGAGATTTAACTTTAGCAATTTAATATATTTGTCGTAAATATATTAATATGGTTTTAATTAACAAATATGCAGATAATTACATTTTTAACCTTAACATTTCAGTATAGAGTTCAAATCTGTTGATTCTCATCATAAATGTTGCATTTGTTAAATTATTTTATTTGTATATACTTAATAGAACTATCCCTGATTTGAGGGTGAAACTTACAATTATTAAAAACATTTTGCTTCCAATCATGCTGAAAATTGCATTACACTTATTTTGTACAGTGTGAATACTGAGGAGGTTTTGCTTTTATCATTCATTTACCATTGCATTGCTATAGTAAAAAACTTATCTATCAGGCGTCGACTTAAATGGCTGATTAACAGCACATTTAAAGGGATATAGCGTTAATAATTTTGCAAATGTACATATGAATTAACTGAAAGTTTTAACATTTTCATTTTTCTGTATTTTTGTACTTATATTTATAATAATATATCTGTCCATTTTTCCCTTGTCAGAAAGTGTATCAATTAATTGTCTTCATTCTGCTGAAGATTTACTTACAATTACCCTTTCGGAAACAATTAGAAATAAAAAGATAAGGTTTTCGACATGACTTTTGTTTTTGGCGATGGATGACTACGTGCAAAAGTAATGATATAATAAGACAAAATGATGTCATTGAAATTATAGCACTTAAAAGAAGACCATGTCTATTTCTACACACTTTCCTTCCTCAAGAAAAAGAAAAGTGTTATCCTAGAGGGAACAAAAGCTTTATAGAAAAGGGCAAGATATTAAAGTATATTCTATCTTAAGAAGTAATAATACTACAGATTAAATCGTTACTTCCTTATTTTGATTATTCGATAATATTTTTTAAAATTTTAATAACTGTGTGAAAAATTACATATTAAATTGTTTTCCTTCATTATGTGTAATAACGATGAATATCGGAAAATTGTTAAAAATGTGACATTATTGGTAAATGTAACGAATATCTTCGCAGTTTGATAAACTGCATATTATTCATAATACTTAAAATTAGAATAAATTTCTTAGTGATAATTTGTTTATTTAACAAAATTTATTGCCTTTTAAACATACTTGTCTGTATATAAAATAGTTTTAATAGCTTGTATTAATTAATATATTCCGCTCAAAATGTTATTTTTTTTAAAAAAAATGTTAAATAAATTCATGGAAATCATTACTATAAACTTATGAACTACTAAATACAGTTATTATATAAAAAGTGAATCCTGCCTCACCCTTTACTTTTAGAAAAATGAATTATTCATGTCATTTAATGGTTTGATTCAAAATGTAATGTTATTTCTTCTAATAAATCGCATATAGCTAACTCAATTATATATATTTTCTCTAACTATATGTAGGTTATAATCTTTAATTACAGACCTATTTTTAAATGCTATATCAAAACTAAAAAAAAATATATATATAAAAATAATTGAAAGGAAATATTGTAGTACATCGATTCCTAACAATAATTTTTCGTGAATACTTCTGAAATTGAAAATTGAATTCTAATACAGTTTTAATTTATAGCTCTTTAAAAGATTGTTTGAAATATTTTACCGAAAATCAGGATTCTGTAAAGAGGAAATTATCTATAGATGCTTAACATGAAGTTAGCAAACAAGTAAGTAAATTAAAAGTAATGTAATAGTAAAACAAATAATTATATATTTTAGTTTGAGCTATTAGTAGTACTTTAAATTTTCTGCAGCTGGGGTAAGAATTTCAAAACTAAATGGGGACATATTTTCCTTTGATGAATATGTACGCATCCAATATTAAAACAAAGATGTCGAAATTTTTGTGGATTTAAGTATTATTCTCATTCTTATGTTGCTTTTATTTTTGAAGTATAAGAAAAAATTATCCATTTCAGTAAACAAAATAAATTTAAACTAATAAACTTATTCACTCACAACATTATAATAAATCCATTAAAAGGTTTTAGTAAGCTTTTTTCCATTATCCTTGACGAAAATCAGTTGTTGGAGCTTTTGCTATGAAAACAAGACCTTATATGTGTGTGAATGTACATAAATAATTTAAATATTTTGCTCCTTGTTATTATACTTATGTTTCAATCAATGTCTAATAAAAAAATTTCCTTTATTTCACGTTCCTTAATACTTTTGTTCTTTATCGCTGTTGCTTTGAAGAATTTGTATGAAAATTAATACAATGCTTAGAACATTTTCTTTTACTTAGTTGGATATGTAACTACTTCAGTGTTTTATTGTCACTATCAAACTCGCAAGTGCAAAAAAAAACGCCAGAAAGTGCTTTAATTTTTTTTAAAAAAAAGTATTCTAAATTTGTATTTTAACTTTAAATTAAATTGCCATTACATTGAAAGACTCAAAAAATGTCGTTACTTTGTTACAGAATAATTTCCATTTGAAAATGGAAAAAAAAAATATTAATATATTTCGTATTATATAAGAAAAGTATTTAGACTTTCAAGTCTTTTGAAAGGAATTAGAAGTAATTTGTGATGTTCTATAATACATTTTTAAAACAAATTTTGATTTAATTTTCCTTTTTTTATTCATATCAATTTGTCATAAGAATACAATTATTATTTCAGAATGTATTGCTTATCGGATTTTATATATACAACTTTTTATTAATATATATATATATATATATATATATAAACATTGAAAACTTTTGGGAAAAAACAAAACATTAATATGACTATTCTCTATTTTTCATTGAATAAATATTTGAAGTACACATAATAGAGAAACTAACACACTTAAAAAGCATTATACAATTTCATAAAAAGTGGTGATAGTAATTATGTAACATGAATTTAAGATCATGTTAAGATGTATAATTTTTAAATATTATACATTTCTAACCATTGGAAAAATATCAGTCTAATATAAATAGTATAACAAATATTTTTAAATTATGTTTCAACATACTTAGATTGCAGTTTTTAACAAAATACGTGAATTGCAAGAAATGTAATTTCTTTTTATATTAGTGTTTCGGTTGTTATATATATATATATATATATATATCGTCGGCTTAGTTATCAGACTGCGTAAATCCACCGGTGTGACTAATTTGACATAGGATTGCAACGCGCCAAACTCTTTTTGGCGCGATTAAGGAATCGCGCTAAGCAGTGTTTGTTGTCAAGTTCCATGAAATCCAAGATGACGGCAGAAAATCATTGGAAAAATAATTGTAAAGAACTGTTTCAAAATATATTTCAAATAAAAAATGTAGGAAGAGATTAAAAATAACCAATGACAGTCAATAATGAATACTAATATAATATAATAAAAATTACATAATAATAATAATAATAATATGTAATATATTATTATTATCATATAATATAGTTTAATAGTAATTATGATTTATGATAATATTCATATAATTTTTATGTAATAATATTCATGAAATAGAATTATTAAACATAATAGTGCTCATACAATATAATAACAATAATTATAAATAAATAACATTTGTAATATTTATAAAGAAGTTAAATAACGAAACAATTATTGTGTAAATTAATAATATGAAAACAATTATTATATATTGTCGGCTTAATTATCACAATGTGTAACTATAACATATGGAAATCAGACTTTTAATGCCATCTAGCAGAGCCTGTCTATCCGTTGGTCGCTAGAATTGAACACCTAGGAGCCCGGAAGGGCCCGGATAAGATGGACTTAACCAGATTTCCTGCTTATAAATTTCGATCTTCAGTACAGTTTCGCCACTGCCGTAAATAAGAATCGTACTGTTTTGATCAATAAGGTATGTAAATGTAACGTTTATTGTAGTAATATTTAATACCGTAATTTGAAAAAGTAATTGTATGTTGTAATTTTCCAATTACAAGATCAAAATATTACTTTCAATTTGTTATACAGCTTTCCAAAATTGTGATTTGAGTTACGAGGTTTGATTGTTTTGTTTAATGTAAGAGTACGGTTTTATATTTAGGAGTTGCACTGCTGTATCCTATTAATTAGGTAGAAGTGATGTTTTTAACAAGCTTTTAAGGGAGCATTCTGATAATTAGGTTGACGATATAATAATTATTATATCATATTGTAAATAAAATAATTACATAATCTATATTAAAATTAATAATGAATATAAATTAATCAGTGCTGATAACTTACAATATTCCAAAAACTGAGAAAACCTTCAATGAATTTCATCCAACAATTAACTCTCAAAAAAGCATTATTAAAAAGTAAAATAAAGTGGAAAGTAACGATTTATAGCAATAATTAAAAGCACAAAACTCATTCGTTTTAAAAAAAATACCCTGGTTCTCACCAATGATAATAGAAATATACATATTCGAAAATAGCACAAAATACAACAGAAGACTGAAATAATAGCGAAAAGGACAAATGTAATGGAGTTTGTTAAACTTTTAAAGCAATTCAAATAAATCGTCTGATATTAATAGAGTTACGGCAAAAAAAAAAACCAATAAAAAATAGCACTAATATACGTTATTTCCAAGGCATCACATTATTGCACGATAAAATATCAAAGTAAACCAATTTGTAATATTATCGCCCATCTTGGCGCATAGCCCTACCATATCATATTAGGACCCCAGATGGAGTAACGCAGTCTGATAATTAGACCGACGATATACATACTTGCACAGAATTTGTTTCATCTTTTTAAATTTAATTAAGCCCTTCTGATCCCAGTTTTTAAAAGAAATATATTCAGGCCAATTGAAATTTTTAACTCTTAAAACGCTTTCATATAAAGTTCCAGTTGAGTTCCTGAGCTGTTGTTAATAATTTTGATAGCATCTTTTAAATTTTATGGAACTTCCAATTAATTATTCTCTTTTTCTTATTAATTATGATGAGAGGGTAATACCATTTTTAGTAAGGTACCTCGTATTTTGAAGCCATGGACCGTGGTTCCAGTAGAGTTAACTGCCATCGATTAGTTCTTTGATATAAATAATATGACAACATTATTTAGTTTAGAATTATCTTGTAATACATTAAATTTTTATTTTCCAATTAGATAGTGTAAAAAATAGTTTGCTGCAAGTATGAGAAAACGTAGATTTCTTTTTGATACAGAAACATTCTAATTTCTTTATATGCTTCAAAGGGTAACCTATTTAAAGTTGTGATGTAGCTTTTCCGTGTTTTCATACTAATCCTCTTGGAGAATTTTTGGGGCCAGCATTTAGTTATTTCACAGCTAATCCTCTTAGAAGAAGAAACCGTGATATTCAAATTAGTTAGTGGATATATAGAGGAGGTTTTGTAATCGCGAATGAGAAGGAAGAGTAAAGGAAGCTGAAAAGTTGAACGCAGTGAGCTGATGGTAAAGAATTGAACTTAGAAGCGTAATTATAGAACGAGCTTTAGCGAGTTAAAGAAATTAAGAAAGATTAAGATTCATAAGCTAACTTTGCTTCGCTTTTTTACATAGAATTTAGGGATACGTTATATCATTCCTGATTGCCTTCCAAAAGTAAGACTTGCTTTGTTCAATATATTTCGATAATAATAAATTGGATTTATTATGTCTAGTTTGGGGGATCAATTCTTACCTCTCACAAATCTAGGTCGGGTAGATGAAGAAATGGTACCTCCAGGTGGGGGGAGGTATCACAAATGGAAGATAATTTCAGGAAATATATTTTCACATTAGATCAATAAAACAGAAGTGAATATATTTTTTTTATTTGTGATTTTTCTTATTATAAATCAAATAATTATTTTTGAATTTGAAGTAATTTACCATATTCAAAAATTAGTTGAAGCATTTCACATTTATGAAACAAGATTTCTTGGTAAATTAAAGGTAAGTTAAAATATTATGATAAACTGTCTCTACAATATAATAATTATTACATCGTAGGGACAGTTTATAACAATGCTTTAATAATAGTTAATCATTTATTTCACCAAATGAGCTTGAACTAAGACAATTTTTATCCTTATAAATATTTTTAAATTATTTATAGGTCAAAAGTGTTAACTTTGTCTAATTCTTCTTCTTTTTTTTATAGAATAATTTCTGCATCGTTTTTCCAAATAACAAAATGAAATAGTTTTACAATGTATGATTTCAAAAATTCTAACTCTTAATATTAATTTCTGCAATGAATAACTTTAAATTTTGAAAAAAAAAGAACTCATTTTGGCCATAAAATCATTATTATCATACGAAAAAGTACCAAATGTTATACCAAGTTATGAAAGAAGTTCAAGCAATATCAGCATGCATATTCTAAAATTGTGCCAAAAGAAATTATTTTATTGACAAGGCAATGTATATTATTTTTAGATAAAATTTAATTAGTTTCTGATGCATTTATTCCTGATACCGAAAGTAAAGTATAATACTTCAAAATGTTGTAGCTTGGAAGAAATGAATATAGGTATAGTTTTAGGTAGTTAAAGAGAAGTTAATTGAAGAGATAAATCTTTTTATGTTACTATGTTTATCAATTTTTTCTCTACAGTTTTACTTTTTATGTAAATATTTGAGTAATTTACAAGTACCCTTTCACACGAATTCAAATTTACTTCTATAAACAACCACTGATCCCAATAATTGCGCGTTGTTTGAAAATATCTCTAACATCGTTTTAATTCAAAGGTGAAAGTCTTACGTCCATATTACATGAAGCATTATATTAAAAAAAAACATATTTTAAAATAATACGCATGTCTAATTATTAAAAAGTGATTCATTAATGTAGAACTTATTATAAAATTTAGAAAGTTCATTTAATGAATAAATTAAAAAATATATTTTTTGTTTTCTCTAACAAAAATACTACAAAACAATATGATTTAATAAAAATTACACACACAAAGTAATTATTTTCAATCACAGTAAATTCTTTAAGCAACCTGTATTTATATATTTATTTTGTGAGTTGCTGAACATAAATATAAATAATATCATTAATTAAACGTATCAAATCAGTTTTCATAAAATATCCGTTTTAATGATATATAAAT
>BMAV01000499.1:65000-90871 GCA_019973955.1 Trichonephila inaurata madagascariensis | reverse complement strand
AGCCTAGATATAGCGATTAATAAACCAGTAAATTTAAATTATTGGTTTTCCAAGCAAAGGGTATGGACGTGAAATAAGAAAATTACTTAACATGAAATCATTTTCCATTGATTAGCATTAAAGAGAGATAATCCGAAAAACATTTTTAGAGTTTGAGATGCGTCAAAAAAGTAGTAAAAAAAAAAAAAAAAAAAAAGAGAATCATATTAAATATTTAAAGAGAAATGATGGGAGATATTTTTTTCTCCTAGATAGATTTAGTCATATTAAGCTATCCGACTACGTTTAGCGCATAAATGGATAATTTTCATGATATTTAGTGTCACATAAATTAGACTACATGTATAAAATTGTTTTAAGGACATTTTGACAAAAAAAATTATTTAAATACAATATTTTGGCAAAAAATTAACTTAGAATAATATTTTTTCAAAATGTTCTTCTTTTACGAAAAATGCTTCTATTATAATAATATTTTCCCTGTATATAGGTCAAACCTCTTTACAGAGGTTCGACTATGATTTTGAAAAATTCATATTATTTTCAGAGTTACAACCAATTGAAATAATTATCGGCGTTTTTTTCTTAAAATTGCTCCCCTCTATTTTCGTAAAATATGGATAAACCCACTTCTAAGTTATATATTTCAAAACTTGCAGTTGAGCCTCTGTAGAGAGGTCTGAGCTATATACAGGCAAACTATTATTATAATAGAAGCATTTTTCACAAAAGGAGAACATTTTGAAAAAAAATTTTCTATGTTATTTTTTTTTTGCCAAAATATTGTATTTGAATATTTTTTTTGTCAAAATGTCCTTAAAAAAATTGTATACATGTATTCTAATCTAAGTGACACTAAATATCAATTAAATTATCCATTTTTGCGCTTTTGCAAAATCACGGTTCCGAACGTATTCGGATACCTTAAAGGAAAGTAATTTATTGAGAAAAAATACCACAGCATATGTTATAAAAAGGATAAAGATATCTTATAATTTTGATATGATTAATTTGAATCTTTTTATAATTCTAGCGTGAACTATGGCAAATATTTTGCCATTGCTAATAAGTATCTTTGTGATTTGGTAAAAGTTTACTCTTTTATATGAAAATGCGTTTTGATATTTAAGGAGCTTAAATCTTCTTTGAAAATTTGGATGTATGACATACTTACCGTTATTATTAAAGAAGTTTATTGCCGGTTGGCAAAAAAGATTTCCATATCCTGTTTCAAATAAACAAATAAAAATAATAATAATAATTTTCAGCTGCCATAGTGCATTTCAGATTTTAAAATTGGACAAATTTCTTTATCTTTCCCTTACTTTTCTTTCAACGATTTAAACTACCAGCACCATAGCAATATTGATCTAAGTATGAAATTTGTAATATGAATACCAAGAAGAAAAATTTTACCCTGTAAATTTAATGTACTGTATTCGCAAAAAGCTAATTTGTTTTTTTTAAAGAATAGTAATTGTTTCTTAATTTTATTAAATTGACCCTCTATTTTTTTAACAAACAAATCTCAATAAAGTAGAAAAATATTCTTTATTTGTATTTTTTAATTGAGGCGAAACGTTTTTGATGTAAAACTTCTCTGATAATATTCGGAAAATTATTAAAATATAAAAGCCGGACATCACGAACATTTTATCTTTTTGATGCAGTCTGTGTTTCTTGAACATATTCTAATTGTTAAGAAAACGAAGATTCATGATTTGTTCAAGTTATTTTATCCTTCAATCAATATCCAGCAATGGAGGGAGTGCCAGTTACTCTATCGTTAATTGTTTTTACTTTTGTTTCGATATGGGTTTCAAAATGTTAATTGTTATCCTTAGGGAAAAATGATAAAATAAATATTAAGTATACTAGAATAATTATTAGAAAAGATTTTGAATCCCAAATATATGGTAATCCATGCTTTTTTTTTCAAAGAAGCACTCTTCTCAGAAATATGATTTAATCAGCTATTTCTAGAATGTTAAGAACTGTCACATCATCCTAGCAACAATTATGGGCTTTTGTAATGACTTGTTTTCTTCTATTCTAGTGATTTTCGGATACAAAACTGTACATTTCATTAATTTGTTCTAAAATATCTATTATAAATTAAAGAATTCTAAAACATCGCATTTTAAAAATGATTAATTAATGAAAATAGATTGACACATTAAAAGTAAATATATTCTTCTTTCTGATGTAACAGCATGTAAATTAGCAGACAGCATTTAGAAAATATAGTATACATCATTTAGAAAGAAATCAAAGTTCTTTACGAGTACATGATTTTAAATAATTGCCATAGTCAGAAACGAAACCAAATTCCATTAACTCAGTGTTTTCAAACTTTCAATATCTGCGACCCAACTTTCAATCATAATTTGCATCGCCCCCTTCTTCATGCATTAACAATTTATTCAATGCAAATATAATCTACTTTGACGTAGAACAATAATACGACTTTTATTATAAACTCTACAAATTATCGAGATAATTGTTAAATTTTGTATTTGTTACTTTTAAGTATTAGATATTATAAGTAAGTTATATATACTTTCAGCAACAAGAAAAGTACTATGATATTTTTTCTTTCTAATTTTTTTTTTAAATCGGCACATATTGCAAAATAATTTTTAATTAAGTTAAATATTCATTTCCTCAATCATCATTTTTAACACCTAACATTTTGAAACAGGATTTTCTACCATGGCTACTTTAAAGACAAATTATTGATCTCAGCGGATTATAGAGGGACAGAAAACTTAGAGTGTCAATATGTTATATTAACCCGGCACTTCTCGCGGAAGGTATGTCACAAACACTGTCTTTTTTTCAACGTTCCTTCTAAACTATTTTTGGAAAATAGTTTCTAGTGTAGATGACTTAAGGGTCATATCCTATGAGGAGCCTTAACTTGCAGGCGAATTCTAAATATATATTTTTGAATACCGCCTCTTCGGGTATGTCATAACCCTGCGCGTGAGTTACCGCTACAGTTATGAATGAATGATAATGTTTTCAATCTTTTTTATGCTATGGCGCACCATTGTACTTATAATGAAGAAATGTGATATTTCAGTAATTTAATAGCAGTAATTAATAGATATATTACATCCGTATTTTCGGATGAAGAAAGTCTCTTTTTGCGTTGATGATGAAGAAGAATCAAATAATGAAGAGCATAATATCAAGCATGATTGCTCCCCTGAAATCAATCCTTATTTAGTAAGATACAGTGTTGAAAATAAATGTTTTACATGTAGAGGCACTAAAATATTTACTAAACACGTAATTTTAAAGGTGATAACTGCTGCATATCGTATACACTTTCAGATGAAATTTTGAAAGTGAAAAATGAATAAACAACTATTGCTGGAAGTATAAGAGAAAATAAAAAAAATAACAAAAAAAAACCTCCAAAATTTTTGAATTAAAAGAATAGAGAAGTTTACTCCTATGTGTTTAGTTTTAAAAAGATACAGCGATTGTTTCATATACACCGAAGAAAGTTTGGAATTGTCTTCTACTTTCAACAATACATAGTGGTGATACAATGAATTCATCTGCAGCATCATCCACATTATGTTTGGTGGAAATCTAAAATAATATCTTCCTGGATTTAAATGAAGGAGCAATTATAGTCATTTATAAAATGACCGCATCATATTCAGTGGCTAGAAAATTTAATTGTTAACTATGACAATTATTTTTGTGTTGTTGAACGTTGCGCTAATAAATGCGCATATTATTTTGTCAAGTACTCAGAAACCACCTTCTAAACATCAAACCAGACGCTAATTTCAGAGTGTTCTAAATTTTGATTTACAGAAAAATGTAAATAATGTAGAAACTAGCAAATGCTTCTACGAAATTTTAAAAAAAAAGTAAGATCCAGGGAAAACATTGGACTCACTCGTGATGAGATTAAATGAATGTATAGACAATGTATTGAATGCCCTTATAAAAGGAACTGAAGTAAATTTACGCGTGGAAAGTGTAATAAACATGTAGTATTTCCTACTTTTATTCGTTTTTCACTTTTGTATACAAATGTTATGGTAAAAACAGAATATAACACCCTTGGGTACGAGATATCCTACGCGAGACCTTTCCTTATTTTTTGTTTTTGCTTTTTCATGCTCGACTGATGCAGGCTTAACCTTCTTTTGTAAAGCTGCTCTGAAAGACAAGCCTATGTGAGTCAGTAATAGTTATTAAATTTGTTTTTAATTTATTATTGATAAATTAAAATAATCAAACAAATTGTAGTACTGATACATTTATAATCAAATTTCTTCAGTTTAAATGTGTGTTTATTTATTTATTGCAATGTCAGAACGTATTTTATTATGCTTTATTTCAGTAAATTTATAATATTTTAAATAATTTCATTTTCGACTTTTCGATATGCTCACGCCCCCATGTAAGACAAGTGCACTCTCCACATTTTGAGAATTGCTGCTTTAACTGAATGATGTTTATTTTTTCGCAATCAAAGTTGAAGGGAAAATAGGGCCATTCGAATTTTAGAGTACGACATTGTAAAATAGCAAAATGACTTTAAATTAAAACAAACAGCAATGGACTACAGACCCATCGAATAACTTCAAATGAAACTCTAGAGAATGACCGGATGAAATATATTAACACCTAAAAATACAAATACGTGAAGGTTCAAATATCTCAAATAATGACATTGATGATGTGTGATAAGTTTCCATCACAGAAATTCACCAATAAAAAAAAAAACTGTAGCAGATATGAATCAAACTGAAAACAATCCCATTAATCAGTGATTATGGAGTCTCAGATAGAGCAATATAACTGTGATTACACATTATCTGTTCCTCAAAACCGCAGTTTGACAAATGACCACGATACAAATTTCCAAAGCCTTTCATGGCATATTTACTGTACCAAAATTGTCATTATGAGAATGACTCTTTTATCCTGATTAATAATTCCCGAATTTTCTTAAAAGTCCGAATTTAATGAGCTTTCCTTTCATTTAAAGAATTATGTTTAGTAATAAGGTTGCCTATAGGGTTAAGAAGTATTGAAAAGGAAAAATAAACGAGTCTTACAGTAGTCGCATACGATGTGTAACATCTGACATGATATCATGGTAAATACGCAATATTATCTTTTTCCTGAAAAAAAATATGAATCGGGTATGATTGGAAATAATTTTCTACCGAAAAAAATAATATCTTTAATGAAAATTGTATTTAATTAACAAAAGGAAAAATGCAATATTTTTTCAAAAATAATTATTCTTGTTCGATTTGGGGAAGAGCGGAGACAATAGACTTATGATAACTAAAATATGACATATATATTTGTGATTTCGAAGTATTTAAAAACCGTTGAAAAACAGCGTCAATAACAGTACCACTATTTGCAGTCGAAACATTCTAATTTGTGTTCATTT
Source organism: Trichonephila inaurata madagascariensis (assembly GCA_019973955.1). NCBI lineage: Eukaryota > Metazoa > Arthropoda > Arachnida > Araneae > Nephilidae > Trichonephila > Trichonephila inaurata. The sequence continues at coordinate 85,434 of BMAV01000499.1, read as the reverse complement.
CAAGCTTGAGTTCATCATTCAAAGAAGCTCTGAGTGGCTCAGCTTTTGGCAAACTGAAGTTAAAGTTAAAATCACCTCTCAAAATCAGGGGAAGCGAGTAATAATTTTTTTAAAAGAGCAGAGCCACCTTCGTTATATGGTAAAAGAACAAAATGCAGGAAATATTTACTTTTTTTTAACAGTTTGATTCGAAGAAATGTATACGACCACCGAAATCACTGTTAGTCAATTTTCAAATAATTCAGGGGTGTTAAATTTTTTTAGAGGTCTGAAGATATAAACAATTTTCAAACAGGTATAATTCTTTTAAAATTAAATTAAATGATTCGAATCTTTTGCACATTATTTATAAAAGAATGGGGCTTCAGAAAAGTACAAAATGTTTAAAATATAACAATAATTTTAAAAATCAGAAGCATATCAAAATTCTATAATAAATAATAAGTATTTTTTGCGTTGCGCATGTTATTTTCTAAAATAGAGTAGTCTCTGATGTATAAAACTTTGTAGAATTATAAAATACATCATACTGTTTAAACCCTACCTAATTTTAGTATTGAATATCTTTTGTATTTCAAAGTATTTGTAAAATATTGCAATTTTTTAAATATTTTTAAAAAATGTATTTTCTTTATTTATTAAAATATGTAAGTTATTATTATATTTTTATAAAAAGAGCTACAGTGTAATAATAATACACTCAACTTTATAAATCAACTTATAGCTAGTAATTAAAGCTACTATTTTAGAAAATAGCATGCGTGACGTAAAACTTAATAAATATTTTTTATAGAGACTTTTCTTATTTTCATATACATATAATTTTTAAAATTATGATTTTATTTTAAACATTTTATACTTTTCTGAAGCCCCATCCCTTTATAAATAATGTGTAAAAGATTAGAATTAGTTAATTTAAATTTAAAAGAATTATACCTGTTTGAAAATTGTTTATATTTTCACACCTCTAGAGAAATTCAACACAACTGAGACCCCATAAGCATTCTACCGCACTTATGTCCCCCAATATCGTGACTAACGAATTTAGAGTCAAGCGCTTGATGGCTACTAGAATTGGACCCCCATGCGAGGGTAGCGAAAAAAAAAAGCCAAGCACTCTCATTCGTCAAATCAAATAGCGCGCTCTTACGTCACATCCTGTTACACATATCCATCCCTTTCCACGAAATCCCTCCCAACAAATATCCAGCAACCGAGAGGAAAGATGTTACACATAAAAAAAAATGCGCTTATAACTTATTGTTAGGTGTATCATTGATGAAAAGGTTAAGGTAACAAAATACAAAATATTGCAATTCTTTTTCACTAAAACTAAATATTTTGTATCGAGAGGTTTTGAGATTTTTCCCCCCATCTCTTATCAAAAATTTTTCATATAGAACAAAAACGTTATAACAATGTTACACTATGTAATTAGAAGAAATGAAAAAGCAATAGCAAAATTTCCTAATTTTCCTATTAAATGTCTTACGTTAGCTGAGGCATTTACTTTAATAAGTCAAAGTTGGCCTTTCAGGGGAATATATAACATTGCAAAAATGAACCCATCCTAATGTATAAGTACTTTATAATAGCGATCGTTATGCCCTCGATAGTGAGTTACTAGTAACTTATGGGGACATTTTCGGTATATTATTAACATTCCTGTTGGCCTGACATTTTACTTGTTTCACGGAGCATTTGATTTTCAAGAAGGCAATGCTGCAGTAGTGTTTAAAATGACTGATTTTCAAAATGGATTTTTTTCTTTTTTGCTTGATGCAAAATCATTTTCCTCAAATTGTGGCATCTTGTTGAAAAAGACAAAAAAAAAAAAAACCTCAATTCTAGTCTACCTATCAGTCTAATTCCGTGCTTCTCAAGCTTTCACTGTTTTCGACCCAATATTTTCATCATGTCCCCTTCTAGACAACAACATGTATTGAATTCATTGGCACTATACTTTGACGCTAAAGCTACAACATGATTTTAACATTTTAAGTGCCACCAACGTATATAAACGTCTCACTCAACGAAAACGATATTTACCCCGGTCGTATATATACGTCTTTCCGAAGTATGGTTTTTTCTGTGTACTGCTTTCCATGAAATTATTCCGAAGTCTTTGGAAAGCAATACAAATTGATTGACAGTGTTTGCGAAAGATTTACTAATTACATAGGATTTGCTTATTTTCATTCCTTTTTTCCCCCCCCCCCCAATACATCACATACGCTCGCTTAAGTGAAAAACGGTGGTCTGGAGAGTGATTTGCGTAACTTTTAACTGAGAGTTAAGGGATTTATTATAAATCGTACAAATTATCAAGATAAATGCTAATTCTTTTTTATATAATTTTTTGTATCACAATCGATGGAGTCATTGGTAATTATATCCCCAGTAATCCTTCTCTATTTTCGACCCTCCATCCTGTCATCCAATTTCTCCTTTTCTTCTTTTCCCGTCCAGACCACAGACCTATGAATGTTTGGCGCAGTATAGCCAAAACTGGCTCTTGCGCCATAAAACACCAAACTCACTCACTCACTCACACTGGTAATTATTAAACTTGCTTTTAACTAAGTATTGTTAAATTAAATATAGAATACATTGTGCAATACTAATACATTTATGAGAGTATTATATCACCGTAAATGTTTATTTAATTTTTTTATTGTATCAGAATTTATTTTGTTTGTTTACTTTCCATAAATTAATAATTTTTTTAAATAATCTTTTGTTTTCGAATTTTTAATATGCTCTCGCCCCATTCGTAAGGGTTATCAAGCCCCTAGGGGACACGACCCCCAGTTGGAGAAACGCTGGTCTAATCTATCTACATATGTAATTGTGTGTGAATGGTTATTATACACCATTACAAATATGTAAGGGAAATACAAAAAAAAATCACAAAAGTAAAATAATAATTCAAAATTGCAAACTATATAATTTTCACATGATTCGTATAGGTTTAAAGTCAATTGAAATCATTTTTCGTTAATAAAAAATAAACGTATACATAAGAAGGTTAATTATTATAATTAAATATCAGTTACAAATGATAAATTTTTAGCAGTCGTCTTCTGTTTTTATTATTCGCAAATTAACTATAATTATTTAATTAGTCTAAAAGTGTCTTAATAATCATTTAAATACTTGTAATTTGCTTTTTAAAATGTTTATTTATATTTTGAATTGCATGTATTTTCTGATGTTTAGTATAGTATAGAAAACTTTCATTAAAGTCTTAGGTAAATAAATTCTGTTTAGTGATGAAATCTCCGCCATGTTTGGATTAAAGTGAAATATATATATATAAAGCATAGTACCAAATTATTTTAGAGAGAGATAGAGATAGGTAGAAAATACACTTCCATCCCCCCATTTCCCTAATTACTCTCCCTCTATAATGTTCTATAAATATAAGAAATAAATTCTCGTTGCAAGCGGTTTAGAGTTTCCAAGAATATGTTCACAAAGTTCCAATGATCTTTGCTATTAAGTTAATTAAAGAATTCTAATAATGAACAAGTGTTTGCTTATTATTTTTTTTACAATTCCATTAATTAAAAGATGCTTTCATTCAACAGTTATCTTATTCGTAGTTTAGATACATGTTCGAAGAAAATTATTTTCTTCTTAAAAATTGCTTTATTTTTCTTTTTATAAATTAAAGGCATGTAATCCTAAATATAATTTTAATTTAGTTTTATATATAATTTAACTTCATGGAAATAGTCAATAAAGTGTTAAGTAAAACATTTAAATATAAATGTGACTTACTTGAAGAAATGTTAAAAAGGTATAGACGATATTTCATGTTAATCCTGTATGAGATATCAAAGCATTTGAATGGCTCAACATGAAAACAATAATAAGTATTTATTGTTTTATGTGCCATTTTCTCCCAGTAGAAAATTGCACGCTTTGTTCGAAATGGCTTAGTTCTCAAATAAGGAATTAGCTTATATATTTAAGCAAAAGCAATAGCTTCTACTTATAAATTACTTCAGGAGGAATTTTTTAAGAACTGTTTAAACAGTTTAGGTATGTTTTTACCTCTAGTATTTACATTTATTTGTAATTAATTTACAGAAGTAACTTCAATTAAATCAAAAGAAGCTATATTTTTAAATAGGCAAACACCAGAATAGAAACTTCAATGACATTTTTCTCTTGGCAAAACTATACAAAAAGATGGTAAAAGTAGATTCTATAATTTAGAACCATATCACAAGAATATTTTAAAAAATGTCTTAATATAAATAGTATCTTGTTGATTAGTATTTTCCTACTTAAGGTGTTTTAACATTGTCTGGTTTTTACCTGGTGCAATTAGCGATTCCTACCATATTTTTTTCTTTTCTACGAGAGTATTTGTATAGACGTAGCAGATCTAATAATGAGATCAGAAGTTTATACAGGATAAAAAACGTTTACTAAATATCTCTTGTAGTAAACATAACAAAATACTTCAGATTAAAAGCATTTAAAGAAAATATCATTCGGACCCGATCTCGTGAATACGCGTGCCACTCGAGCAAAAAAAAACATCTATACCCTCTTCGTAGTCTGCAGTTGTATATCTATAACACTTCCTCATTTACATTAAAGGTGTTGCCAACGGCAGATGACTAAACTTTCACGGATCGGGTTCAAACCGTATTCGAGACTCGAATCCGAGATCACAGCACTGAAATTGAAAAAACAAATTAACTAGTTTTTATAAACTGTCTAACATTTTTAATGTAGTATTTTCTTCATTATAATTTTTTGTGATATTTAGTCAGATGCTTTCCTGGTTCTTTTAGAAAAAAAAATAATCTTTTGTAAAAATGATTTACATATGTTGACACAACAGGAGCTTTCATTTCAGCTCAGTGAATAATATTTTGAAATTAACATAATTGATACATTTATAAGTTAGCCTTTGTGTGCATACATGGTAGACAATTTATCAATAGCTCTTACTGCACCATTAAGTGTATTGTAATATAAAGTTATAATTGGTTATCTCTCATTTTTCAAATTTTAACTACGCATTGCGTTGATGAAAAGAGGATTATTGAGTTTTCTTCTTCGAAAAATATGAAACAATAGTTACATCTAGTTTAAAAATAAATAATGGGCAAATTGTTCCTCCATCACGTGGGGGCTAAATATCAGAAGAAATGAATGGCGCACTTGTCTTTGAGATTTCCAACAATGGTTAATTTCTTCTTAATTAAATTTATAGAAAATATGTAATACATCGAGAAGTTTTTCACCATTTTATTTCGAGTTGTAACTATGATCAACATGGGAGATCTTTATTGGAGCCTTCAGGGACTTTTATCTCTTGTAAGAGAGAATCTCATAAATAAAGTAACTTTAATAAAACTAATATAATTTCTCAGGAGTTAAAAAAATTATCTTGATAAAGTTGAGAGATACATATTAATATACAATTACAAGGATATATTTATAAAAAAATATATATAGAATGAATTGATAGGTTTTGCTTAGCTAACTTTGACGCAGGTGATATCCTCAATTGAATTTACACAGTTCAGAACGTCTTTGATGTTTGTTTCGCTGGCTATCGGAAGTCTTTCCATATAGGATTCATCCACATACATAATTCAACCACATACTATTTGGGTGTTAGACATCAACTTCCATCGTATTCTTCTTTTTGTTAGGATAAAGTCTGTAAGAAAAACATAAAAACAAAGTAAAATTTTAGAATGCTTCAGGAGAAAAAAGGTCTGATAATTAAAGCACATGTAGACTATCGTGAAATAGGTTGATATCACTCATTCAGGATAGGAAGTTGAACTGAAGTAACAATAAAAATCGTTCCATATTTAATTTAAAATTAAAAGATGTTTTATGTCACTTATTAGATATTTATACATCCAAATTCTATGCTTTTCTGACTAGAAAAAGAAAGCACAAAGGAAATAATTATTAGTTTTTAAGCAATTGTTTTAATCATGGGTCCTATTCAATATCTTCACTTAGTTAATTATCTTTGTTGAAATATTGTCTTCTTTTTTTATTTTATTGAATATTGTTTCAAAATAAAAATATTATTCAGAGTAAACAATATTTTGAAGGTGTTATTCAAAATATATAGTATTTTGAAGATAATATTCGGAATAAATAATTTTTTGAAGATATTCTTACAAGTAAATAATATATGAAATGTTATTTGAATATTATCAAATGTATTTTTTCAGTTAAGTTACATTTTTAATCATGTGACAATAAAGATGAAATTTGAAAGCTACAAGAAATACTTATTAATGTACAATAAAGTAAATGCTTGATGTTGAAGTTAATAATACTAACGTACTTTAAAACATTTTTAAAAAAATTTATTATAGTTTCCAGGTTTCAACTTAATTTTCCCGTTTTAATCATATCCAGAATAACAATGATAATTTTATCTGAAAATTTATTTAATACGTAAAAAAAAAAAAAAAAAATTGAATTTTAGAAAGTTATTCTCCTTTTCCAGGGAAAAAAAAACTTAATTCCGGAAAAAATATTTATTTTTCTTGATTTAAATAATTTCTTCCTGAAAACTATAACCGTATTAAATGAATATTCACATATATTTAAATGATTTTATTGTTGTGATACTTAAAAGAAATTTTATCGCACCCTAAGTAAGGATACATTTTATAAACAAATAATAATGTTCTAATACAAGTTAAACAGAGCTATTTAAATGAGTTACATTAATAAATGCAAAAAGAAATGGTTATTTTCAAAAAATGTTCGAATGAAAGGAAAAATGCGCTTGGATATGCACAAGGTTAAATTTTGAAAGTGTAATTGAACAAACAATGAAGAAGAAATGGCATCTCAAACTCTGCTGGAAGGAAAGTTACACCAGTTTATTTTTTAAAATCACATTTTAATGTTAATTATTTGTTAGGAGATGATTTTGTTCCTAATATAAAGAGAATAAGAAAACTAGAAAAATGTATCGGCATTCACCAACAGTAAAATCATGGCTTATTGAGAATGCGAATTAGCATTCTGCGATATTGCTATTCTCAGTAGCAGGAATGTAAAGACTGTCATGCAAATATAGATATGCATGCATTGATGGGTTCAAATGACTATTACCGAACGTTTTGCTGTATTAAAACGACATCACAAAAATAACGCAGGAGAAAATAGACATGCCGTCAGTTGACCTTTGACGATAATACAGCTGCATCACGAGCCTTGATTCAAGAATTAGGTTTATTTGCAGCAAGGGGACACATTACCCTAAAAATGACGATTTTAATGAATTTTTTTATTGCCTTATTTTAATTGTCTGACTTTTTTAAATATGTGTATAAAATTTGGTAGCTCTAGCTGCGAGTTATTTAACTTTTTTTGACAGTATGTCGAAGCGAAACCGAAACTAAAAGACGTGACGTCTTCTTTTTGTACAGACGCTATCATCCTAGCCTAAACAATTTCGATTGATTTACTTATACACGCGATATCTAAAGATTTATACTTTAATTAGAAGAGAAGTGAATTAATGCGTTTATTTTTATGCAAGGGAGAAACGTTATTCCATTTTGCTTTGCATTATTTTTTCTTATTCTAAAACCATTAGTATCAAAACAAAACGCTTTTTTCAAAGCCAATTATATAATCAATTCATTTCTTTATAATTTTAAATATTCGTTTGATAGTCTTGTTAGTAAACAAAAAGCTAACAAGAGATGGTGCAGTGAACACTACAGTCATGAAACTGATGTTTTCAGCAAAGGTAAAACTTCTATTTCCTCAGCATTACCAGAAAGAAATATAAGATACCAAACTTTAGAAGACAGCTACTTGAACAATTTAAATTGTAATGAAAATTCTGAAGCCCTTCATTATGTGATAATGGATGTACAGTTTTTAAAAGGACTTTTAAAAACTTATTGTGTGATGTTTGCAAATCGTATTCACGAAAAATTGACATTGGTGAAAAGCTTGGATTTTCTAGAAAAATCTCTGTATTTTGCATTTCTTGCGATATAATTAAATCAAGTAACTTTACATCTAGACGAATTTCTGACAGTGAAGGTAATGGAAGACAATCATTTGACATAAACATGCGCATGGTGCAATCATTTTTAAGTGTTGGGAAAGGCTATTTAGCTATGGAAAAATTTTGTATGTTAATGAATATGGATTTACCCTCAAGCAGAACATTCAATACATATAAAAAAAAAGTTATGTAAATCTGTGGTTAGATCTACAGAAAAAAGCTTGAATGATGTTCGAAGTCAGGTGAAAAGCGCTTATCAAAGTAATAGTGCCATTACTGATATAGATGTTACTTTTGATGGTACTTGGTTGACTCGGAGACATTCATCACAAATAGGTGTAGGTTGCGTGATTTACCTTCTTACTGTATTTGTCATGAATTTTGTGAAATTATGTCGAAACGCTGTATTGAATGTGAACACGCAAAATCTGGTTCGGAAGAAAATTCAGCAGAATTTCATGTATGGTATGAAGGCCATATATCTTCATGTGCAATCAATCACACAGGATCATCTTGTGCCATGGAACAAGAGGCTGCTCTTAAATTATCGCAAAGATCTGAAGATAATGGTTTTCGATACACGACACTATTGTCAGATGGTGATGCAAAAACATATCAGTATTTAAATACTAAGGAAGTTTATGGTCCTGAGATAAAAATAAAGAAAGAAGAGTGCATAAACCATGTTAGCAAGAGGCTAGGTACATCTTTAAGGAAAGCTGTTAAAGAATGGCGGGCAAGAGGTGTTTCCATGGAAGGGAAATCCCGTGGCAGTTAAAAGGAAGAGACAATTAAAAAATTGTCACGTTACTATCAAAATGCCATTCGCTTGAATAATGGTGACGTAGAAGCAATGAAAACTGCAATTTATGCAACATTGTTTCATAGTATATCAACGGACCAAAAACCTCAACATTTTAAATGTCCAACTGGAAAAGATTCTTGGTGCTTTTTCCAGGCTGCTCTTGCTCGTGGTGAAGTACCAGGTCCTCACGTAAAGCATGTGAAGACACCCTTGAAGGAAGCTCAGTTAGCCAAAATTATGCCAATATATCAAAGATTAGCTTCAAATGAACTCCTTCAAAGAGGCATAAGATGTGCGACACAAAATGCAAACGAGACCCTTCACAGCATCATATGGGGTAAATATTCGAAAGAAACTTCAACGACACTACGTCGAGTAACTATTGCTGTTTGTGATGCAGTTTGTGAATTTAATTTTGGTACAAAAAAATTATTTAAAAATTTGCAAAAGGAAAATGGGCTTGCTTCAAATAAGCAGTTAAAAATGTTAGCTGTTTGGCGAGACTATCGTAGAGTTTACCAAAGAAAAAGATTGGCAGTGTACGCAATTGCTCGAAAAAAAATTGCGTTAGCAAAAAAGCGGCGAAACGCCTCATTTATTAATAAAGAAGGAATTACATATGAACGGGGTGGTTTTTAATAATATTTATTTATAATTATAATGTGAACTTAAAATGAATGTTTTATAATTTCAAAACAAATTGTGTTAGTGCATTTGATACATATTGTAATATTTTAAGGCATTTAATTTTAATATATTTATTTAATAATATTTAATAACTTTGAATATATTTTACTGTCTTAAAATATTTACTATGACCTAAATTGTAATATATGTAAGAATGAAGGCCAAGGTTTACTTCTTTTATGTATTTTATTGACTTTCAAAAGTCTAAACGTTTTTCACGACTTTATATTTTTCATCGTGATCATATATTTAAAATGCTAAGGCTTTTTTTGTATTCATTATAAATCTTTGAAACTTTTCCTGGTTGTTTTGTATAAAATGTTTGATAATTCTGTGCATAACTTAAGGATTTATATGAAGAGCTATTTTTTAAATGATCCATAAAATTAGATATAGCTGTTTTTTTTTTACTGTTTTGTATCACTTCATTCCATTTAATCTCAATTTATTTACTTTTTAATATGTGCTAATTCAGGATTTATTCACTTTGTACAGCTTGAATGTTAATATATATTACAATGGATACTATATTTCAGCTCTTTCAATTATTTTTTTATTTCAAAAATTTTGAATTGCTTTTTCTCAGCTTCTTATTTTTTATGATGATCATGTGTTTAAAATGCTAAGGCGTTTTTTTATATTCACTATATAATTTTGAAACTTTTTCTGGTTGTTTAATATAATATGTTTAATAATTCTGTGCATGGAATAAGTATTTAGATGAACAGTTATTTTTTTAGAAATCTATAAAGTTAGATATAGCTGTTTTTTTACTGTTTTTTATAGTGTCTAAGAGAAAAAAATTCTAAAAATGAAAGTGTCTCTCGTAATACCAATCCCATGCACAGAATTGTGGGAAATACTTCCAGGAATATCAGAAAAAAAATGTTTCAAAAATATATAAATTTGTAAAAGTAGTAGCAATTTTAATAATTTGAAATAATTTTAAAAATTTTAAAATTTAAAATTATTGTTTGTTTAAAAATAGTATTTTGCCTATGAAATGTTTATTACATATGTGTTCGAGAATACAGTACATATAATTTTATTCTTATAACTATCTAAGTAAAAGAAATTGTGTGCAGGGTACCGTGTCCCCTTAGTAAGCCAATGCGCTGTTGTCAAGAGCAGCACGAATCCCTTACACAGAGACCATTATTGCAGCTTCCTTTGGCCGGGATATACAAAATCACGTGGCGACAGCGGCATCCCCAACGATAAAAATGGATACACCACTTTTTATTTGAAGGAGAGTGCCGGTTATGTGAGCCAAGTTGTAATAAATGTATTCATGTTTAATGGGAAATTAGGAGAATGTGCGGGGGTCTTCTTTCCCTACGATATCGACAAACGAACGCTGCAGTTGATATGATGGTATCGACTACCATCGTATACACGACACAAATACCTCATGTTCGAGTTACATGTAATATGGCCAGTCAGAGTTACATTTCTAAAGCCCTTTGGCTGTGATTTTAGATCTAGTGGAGGACATATTTAAGCAAGATAACACCAAAAAGCTCGTTGCCTATCGTGCCCTGACCTACCTCAATACAGAAAGTTAACTTTTCCCTGACCAGTACTCTCTGAATATTTCTCTTTGAAGCCGTGGTAGCTGCTAAAGGTGACAGCTGAGTGTACTAATTTTGGATTTTATGTACCCCAAAATTGCCAACAAATTTAATCTTTTTTTTTTCATACTATATTTTCTACTCGTGCAATAAATAAAATATTTCTGCTTGCTTTCCTTTCTGATGCTGCAGTTTCAGTTACAAGTAGTATAAGTGTACGCTCCTGCCCAAATAATAGTCAGTTAAAAGTATATGCGTATTATTCTTTTTTTTATTATTTTAAAATTTAATATGAAGCCTCTGAAGTTTTTCTTTCCTAATAAAATTCCAAATAAGTTAATCCAAGTATTCTTAGATATTGATTATACACGGGCGATAATATAAATGATAAAGAAAGGAATTATATGTTACTCACTTAAAATTTAAGTAAATTTAAATAACTTAAAGGTTACAAAACGGTTCAACTAAACAATACTTAAAAGTAAATTATAATAAAAAACCAAAAATAATGATTTTTATTTTAATCAGTATTAATATTACAATCTGCATTTCCTTTCATTACACGAGTGTCTTATTTATTTTTTTAATAAAAAACAACAACAATATGTTGTATGAATATATCTGAAATGTGTTAATAGAATATCGTCTTAAAAATAATAATTAATATTATTTACTTTAATTCCCGGCTAACCTAATTACAGTTTCTGCTTAAAGAATATCTGCTTCGTTTGCTGAAGTTTTGATACATAATTCATATTATTAACTTGTGTTAAAAGTTGAGTGTTAGCATTTTTTACATTAGTAGTACACATATTTACAATATATACAGCTATTGCCAGAAATAATTAATAGGCAGAAAAACACAAATTTAAAATGTAGTATATTTAAGCGCAATATCTCAAAGAAACCTGCTATCTCACAACTATGTTGCAAGCACGAAGAAACAAAAACAAAATAAATAAAATAAAACTTAAATTTTTAATTATAAAAAAAATGAAGAAAAAACATATGGGTACAGATCTGCTTATTAAAGTATTCCTCAATTGAAGAATACATTCAACGAAAACTAGCAATACAATCTTTTGTATTAATTTTGGCTAGCGCAAAATTTTAATTTCTATTTGTGATAATGCTGAATGGCTGCTTTTCAGAAACTGATTTGGTTCATTGCCACATCATCCCGGCACTAGTCTAAATGTGTTGCATGGTATTATCCCTTTATACGCTTGAAGTGGCATTGAAATCAATCAGGCATCCTAAGAAACTAGAATATATAACAGTTTTAGCACTTCAGATAATGATTTCTACCAAGCAAACTTTTCTTTCTTAATACTGGTCGATTAATGAACCTTGTGAGATACTGTCTTCTTGCTTACCTTTCGAAGAACATGAAAGAAATAAAGAAGAAATCAGAAGACAATATTACTTTTGGGGCCACTGACTAGGAGCAAACGTGACGAGAGCAAGACCATTAGATTTTATTCGAAAGATGCTACTTAAAAGGAGGCCGAGCCTTTCCTATTTGGAACGTGTTCGCCAATGAGAAAAGTCGATTCTGAGTGGCGAAAGAAAAGTGAAAGAAAATGAGTTAAGGATTAAGTTGCGAGGGGTGATGGTAGCATTGACCAGCTTATTCCTCTTGGGGAAAGTTAATTGCGGTCAGAGGAGGTTTTAATATGATGTCTAGGTGAAAGGAATTTGTTTTCTTTTTCCCACATACACACACAGCTGTATTTCTAAGAATGTGATTATATTCAGTCAGGGATTTAACAGTCTTATATACATTTTGGTATTTTCAATGTATTACTAAATATTCCCTTATGGATAAACATTATTTATAATAAAATACTTATTTTGCATATGTATAGCTTACATTGAAATTTATTATAAGTCAAGACTCATCTCAAGAAGGAATTATTTTAAATATTTAATGTGTAGGTATATACACATAATCTAATTTATCATACAATTTGATAAAAAATGTTTTCTTGTTAAAAAGAATAGTTTTTAATATCACCCTAATATTTAAAAATATAGTACACTAAGTTCCTTCAAGTAAGAAGTTGGATGGTAGCTTAAATAGATATATAATCTAAATTCTCTGCAAATGAGAGATGAACATTTATCAATAAAAACTGAAAAAATATTGAGATGTAAGAAAACCATTTATAGAAAGGATATACGAAAAATTAAAATTTAAAAAAGGAATGCTGCAGTATTATAAACATTGCTGACTTAGGACAGCTTATATGTAAAATAATTTATATAAAAGTGGGGTTGAACATGTTTTGTGGCCAGCCAACCTTCCCCTTATATGTTAATAATAGTGAACAATAACCTATTGAAAATTAATGGATAGGATGTCAAAATCCATTACAAGATAAAAGTATTTTACCTAAATATATATATATATATAAATATGCTAGAATTGTTTAACTACATTTATGAAAGCAAAAATAATGATACGAATGTATGTAATTTATTTGTCTGAAACTTATCAATTTTTGTTCCTGGTATTGGATTTGATATACTTCAGTAACACCATATGTCTTTTATAAATATGCACATTACTCGACAAAATTTGTCTCATTTTTGGCATAAAAAGTTTGATTCCAAATATTTTGGCTCAAAACTGTGTATTCGCTTATTCAAAAATTAATAATAAAGGATAAGAAATTTTCTTTACAAAATCATTTTTTAATCTATAAATAGATTCTTATGATATTACATTTTATTGAATGAATGAGTATAATGAATACAATTTATTATGTTATAAGCATTAAGAAGTTATGCATTGCTTAATGATTTTTTTTTTTAGCAAAATATTTCTTTAATGTGTGAATTCTCATAAGCTATCTGTTGATTGATTGTTTGTTTTAGTAATAAGAAAATTACTTCATAAATTTGAAGGACACGTTTTGATTAAAAATGCTCAATTAAGATAAATAATGGGTATCATGAAAATTAAATCAATAATTTTTAATGTTCGAAATATTTTCTTCAAAAGAGGCCTGTTACAAAACGTTTATATGAATGCGCAGAATAAAGGCTTCTAAAATATAATTTTTCATATTCAGTATTATATTTTCAACAAAAAAAATTTACTGCCATTCATTAAAATGTTAACTTCGTAAAAGCTATATCATAAGAACCCGTCTAACCAATTAAAACCTATCTTAGATAAAATTATGCATAATCTTTCTGTTACATTAAAACTTGTCTCACAAATTTAAGAAAACAATTTTGAACTGAATGATATTCCAAGGATTATTTTCAAGTCAATTAACAAAAAGAATTATAAGAAACTATATATAAGTCGAACACAATATCATTTTTATAACTACTACTTCTAAGAACATAAAATTTCACTTGAGATATTATCCTTCATATCATTCGTCATAGCAAGAACACTTGTCTTAAAAACAATACCTACTATAATCTGTATTTTTGGTGAATGGCTCAAACTTTTCTTTGGTACATAGCATTATTATCACAAGTTTTTCCTAACTTATATATTACATTATAAGCTCCTGCAGATTAATGTGATTTCGGTAATATATTTTAATACCATATTACCTTTGAAACTTATTTTTGTTATTCTTGTAGTGGTATCTCACATAATTCTGTACTTTCGATTAATCTCTGAAATTATTTCTTCTTGGATGATTTCAGAAGCGCACTTAGGAAAGGAACTATGATATGCTAATTAATAACGTTATTTCAAGAGCTCTGAAGTAAAAAGAAGAATGATGGGATTTGTGATTGTAAGGTGTGATAGTAAATTAAAGTATTAGATGTGTTGTTTGTATAAGAAATTGAAAGTTAGCTAAAAGCTAACGAGTCAGATACAAATATTTGAAAGGATACACCGATGTTGGTATTTCTCTATTTGTTAGAGGTTGTGTAATCACGCGTGCGTATCAAAACAATTTACTAAAGTTAAGTGAATAATTGTTATTCTGGATAGTGCTCGTGAGTTAATTTCGCTCCTATTGTATATTTACTTTTGAGATTACCTTATATTAGTTTTAATAAAATTGGTTGAGTGTTACCATGTTTAGTAAACATTCATCTCTCAGAACATTTGTAGAAACTCCAAACCATTGCAATCAACTATAATTAAAGTTGTTTTAGAAGTATATACAAAATTAAAATATAAAATATTAATGGGTTCACACAAAAAGTCGCGTTGTTTATAATAATCTAGAAATATAAGGATAAGTCTTAAAGAAAACTATTTTTTTTTCTAATAAAAAATAATTTAGCTAAAAAGGAATGCTTGGAGTTTCAACTAGTTCTGAAAATGATAGCCAGGAAACAAATAAGATATTTTACTCATTTTCACAAATAAAATGCAAAATCATTTTCAAAACTCAAAAAACTAATTTAAAAAATAAATGGCTTGAACTAAATATTTGAATTAATGTAATATTTTCTTTTAAATTTATCACATGTTTTATTACTGAATCTTTGTTTCGAATTTGACAGTTTAAATTATTTGCTCCTCCGACATATTAAATTAGTGTCAAAAAGGAATTCTAAAATTCAAGAAAATAGTGCATTGATTTAAATATACGTTTAGTGAAATGCTGTAATATCTTTGGTTGCTTTTGCAAATAAATATTTATTTCGGTTTTATAGCAAGATATAATGTAATAACGATATTAATGGTATTGCAAAAAAAAAAACACCTTTAAATTTAAGTTTTTTTTCTTTTCTTTCTTTCTTTTTTTGTAATTTATGTTAAAAAAGAATAATAAAATTATATTGAATTCTGAAAGATCATGTATATTGTATTAGTTTATATTCCTAAACTAAATAATAAAATATATTGTTATAATTTATGAAACTACCATTTTTAACTAAATTTTAATCATTTTAATTCCTTTCTCATGCTTAGAAAAACAAAAACATTATTTTGTACATATGTGTATTTCATTTTTAGAAAGACCCTGCCATGTACATCTGTACCATTTTAATACCCCACTAAAAATAAAATGTTTGAATTAGCCGATATAAAAGAATTTCTTAATGGTTATAGAAATATTTTCTACGTGGAGTTAAAATAACCTTTTGCTTTTGAATTGCAGTGTTAATAGGTATTTTCTGAAGACTATGCTATATTCAAGAGCTAATGAAATGCATACTTATAGATACTTTTATCAACATTAAAATAATTTAAATGTGTATATAATTATTTTATGTATAATTTTATTTATTATACACATTTAAATTTGTACTTAATATTAAAAACAAATTATATAGTTCATGTTATTTCAAAAAAATTACAGAAGATTCCATTAAGATGATGGGTGATTATATTTTTACTAGCCGTTATATTAAAAAATGAAAATAGGAGATATTTTGAACTTTATTTTAAACGTGATCACAACGCTTATGCATTAACGTTACTTCTCAAAAAAGTACACTATACTTTGAGAATCCTGCTGAAAACAGAATGAAGATTCTCCATTATCTGTTTGACTTTTATCATGTAATATACATCAGTGCTAACAAGTGTTTTTATTGCCGGGGCCCTGTCAACGTTTGATAATTTTACCGCAGCCCACTAAGAGAGGAGGCGTTGATTGCTTATATTTTAAGCTGTTCTGACTTAATAATTTTAGTTTAGCTGTAGTTAAACATGTCCAGGTCAAAAAACAATTGCACCAAAAATGAATATGAAGAGACTTAACATGGAATATAGTTATTTCCGTGGAAAGTTGCACAAATGCGAGAGAAATATACCAGAGCATATAAAACGGAAATAATGTAATGTTTCTTTGGTGGCCTGTTATCATTTGATCCACAGATCTGCATAGCTCCAAGGCCCGGAAGTCTTGGAATGTTGATATACATCACTCAAAATAAATAGGACCGTCTTCAAATAAACTTGCAAATGTTATTATGAATGGATTAATGGGTTATGTCTATCATCTTGGGTACGTAAGAAAAATAATTTAATTTTCATTAATTAGCACTTACAAAATTTTATAAGTGTTACAATCCACTTACCTATCTTAGAGACATTTGTTTTGTTTAGTAAGTTTGCTTTATTTCATGTATTTGTTCAAATGATTCTTGAATCCACAAGAAAAAAAAAATTAACAAGAGTAAAAATTGAGGGAACTAAAAAAAATATGGTAAGAAATGAAAATTGGTGATATAGCGTTGATTACAAAAAACATTAATTATGGCCATTACAAAAATCATAAGCAAAATTACATACACATTAGAGAAAAATAATTTTTTTATAATCTCTGAAATAATTTCAGCTTATTATGAATGCAAAATTTTAAACCATTATATTAATTTGCAAATGGATACATAGTTAAAAACATTTATAAATGAGTTTATAATACTTCATCACCTAGACAATAATATATTTACAAATTCTAGCAGGAAAGTTAACTGATTGTATTCGTAAGACTTGTAAAATGTATTATTTGAGATAAATATATAATCATTTTATAACTACATCAGTGTAATAAATACAAATTATAAATAAAACAATACACCTTAATTGGTTAGAATTCGGATAATCCAACTAGTTCTGTAAATTATTAATCGCTCATCTAACAAGTAGGGAATATACTATTCAAATTGAAGAGCCTACCCTTCATTGAAGCATTTGATGGGCAGTTACTGAATATTGTTGACTGGGGATTATCATATAAATTACATATGCTCCTCGTGATAATTCGTCTTTCACTAAGTATTTAGTTCAACAGCGATTAACTGAACTAATGTAGCAGGTGCTATCAATGTGCTTGATTGAGCAACTGTAACGATGAAATTATTTGTCAGATGATTCCAAGTTTCAAAACTGGAAGATGTGTTTCGACAAGCACTTTATCTTAATTATTGAAAAAGAAAAACATTTATTAGAGTTCGATTTTTTTAATTCGAACGGGAGCAAAGAAGAATATATTCATTTGTTTTCAAAATTATATTAGAAAAAACTTCATCATACATATTAACAATATTTTAGAAATGTTTTAGTAAGTAAACATAAAAATATCATGGAATTCAGTGAATCTTAGAAAACAATTTATTGAGTAAAGCTGACTACAATTAGAGAAAAAAGAATGGCTGAAAGAATCACTTGTATAATATTTCTTTTTATTTATATTATGTTTCTCTTAAAACATGCCTCTTCGATGTTGATCAAGGATAAAAATAAAAGCAGTTGTTTGCATTGCATTACATAAAATGTTGTATAAAATGACAATAAGCTTGGTAAATAAAATAGAAAAATGCATGTGTGTAAGGACTCTCTCTCTCTCTCTTATTATACCATACTTTCTGGAAGCTACAAAGAAATATAGATTATTTAGATAATTGAACCATAAGAGTAAAACTAGATAATGCCTTTATGTGTTTAGGGTAGAATGAATACTGTAATATGTTTCTATGGATTGGACAAGTATTTCTTTTTTAAATAAAAGTAGCACAAATCAATTTGGAAAAAATAAAAGAACATCGAAAACTCTAGATCATTAAATAATTAAATGCAACTCAAAGTATTATAAACACATAAGAAAAAAAATTACATAAAAATTTAAACAAGTGGCCAGGTTTGACAATTACCATGCACGTTTGAAGGACACCTGTACAGGTGTATGATCGTGATCTTCTTCTTTCAACTGTTAATCATAGACATAATTCTACCATGATATGGACAGCTGTATCATGGGGTTTTTTGCGTGATCATAACTCTGAAATGAAGAATCATTGCGGAAAAGTACACAGAAAATTTTGCTACACAGGTCTATCCTATGATGTAAACTTTGCTTCCTCCAAGAGAGGGAATTTTGCAGGATGATAATGCCTTTATCTTTGCAGCGGGACTTGACCAACCATGGTTCAATGAGCTCGATAATGAAGGCAAACGTCTACTCTGGCCATCTTAGTCACCTCACCTCTTAAATAATTGAACCGTTATGGTCTATTTTAGAGCATTAATACGGAATCGATATCCTCCACCGGTAGCTCTTACAGAACTTTCGCTATATTTACATGAAGAATGGTACTATATTCCTCTACACAGTATTAAGCACGTGTATGATTTGAATCCTAGATGAAATCAAACTGTATCACATGCCAAAGGCGAACCTACACCATAATAATAAACGATTATTTACAAATCTAAGGCGATTTCATTATTTCATAACCACCTGTGATAAATTAAATATATACATAATGAATATCCTGCAAACAAAATGGATAAATGATGGAATTTATAATCTAGAACAAAAAAATAAAACAAATTATGCGTAAAAAGGTAAAACAATTGACCAGTATATGTATATTACATATTTATATATATGCACATATTGTTACGAATTTTGTGTAAATATTGTAAATAATTTGTATTTGAGTGTTTAATGCATTTATATTACTCTATGTTATGCTTATTGCATATTAAAATTGTACCATTCACAAGAAATGCCACCCCTTACGTTATAATGGCGATTCAATGAGAACTTGGCGAAATCTTGGCGACCAAGGCGGCGACTTTGGCGTCATTGGTGACCATGTTGGCGAGTTCGGAACCCTCTGGAATCTTCTAGAAAGTAGTGGATCTCTCCACTAATGTCACGAGCAGCTATATTTCTGGAAGTTTCTGTCGCGCCTATAAATAAGATGCTCACCGGGATGGCGGGGAGTCTGGATTAAACTAGCGAATGGTGAGAATTGTTTTGACTAGCGCGATTAGCTCAGCTGTGCTTGCGAATAATCTTTACTTACGTGTAATTTTAAACACTGGTTATTGTGTTTGATTGCTGTTGAAGGTGAGAAGACCTTCGGAGATTTACTCTGTGAATATTGCTGCTGAATCCTGTATTTAAAGGATTGGATTTTTGTTAATGAATTCGTATCTCTCTTGAAGAACTGTTTATTTTCTTTGTGATTGATTGTTTTGCATAAAATCTACGAACCCTCGGATCTACGTAACAATATATATATATATATATATATATATATATATATATGTTACATATATAAAAAATAATCCAACATAATATTACCATGTATCCAAATAATAAGTAAAAATATAATGGAAGAGTATAGGTCAAAATAGTAATATAAAAAATAATACAATTACTCTCTCAAGGTAATTTTTAGTTGATTTTTAGAAACGTTCTAGGACTATTAAAAATGTTTAGTCATTTTATTACCTTTTCTTTAATAATCATATAATATCGATACATACCTCTGAAATAATGAGTTCTAACTTTTTAGGTTTCGACTCTTAAACCTTCTTAATGTGTCTTGTGTTTTTAATACTAATAGATATTATTTTTTATATTTATATATTTGGGGATAAAGCAAAGCAAT
>BMAV01000499.1:32500-60000 GCA_019973955.1 Trichonephila inaurata madagascariensis | reverse complement strand
AATAGATTTATTTTTTATAACTATTAATAAAATAAAATTGTGTATTTTTTATTTAAGCAATATTTAGTAAAATGTGTATAGTTATTTTTTAATGTCTGATTTTTTTTAAAAAGAAACTTATTACGTTGTATATAATTAATAATAATATTTCTGAATATAGAAACATGTACATTACTCTCCCCAAAGAGGAACTTTTTTAATATTGAAATTAAAATCTTTTCTTTTATCATAAAAAAATATTAGAAACTATTACATTTTTATATAAGTTGACATGTATGTCAAGAAAATTTTGCTTCATTTTTTGTTAAATTTTTGTGTATTAAATTAAGATATTGTGGATAAAAAAAATGTTAGGTAGAAAAAATTTGGGTTGTTTTCCCAAAAAAGATTATATCATCTATATAACGATAAATATAAAATTTAAATTATTAATGTAACTACTTTTCAAAAAAAATGTAAGTATAAATTGGCAAGACAGTTGTTGTAGGGGGCCCCCTTGTAACCCCCAATCTTTGATAATAGTTACCTTTATGAAAATATAGTTCTCTTTAAATACAAACCTAAGTAGTGAACCAAATCTATCATAATTAACATTATTAAATAAATTGTTTTATGTAAAAAATTTAAAATATATTAATCAAATCATCAAATATTAATAGAGTTTAAAAAAAATCTTTCAAAATTTTAAACTATAGACTGAATAAATTTTTTTTTTCATTTTTTTTAACAAGTGATTTGTTATTTTTAAAATGGCTGTGGATTTAAGAATTTTTTTATTGTTTCATGCAATATTTTATGGGGAATTTTGCCTTGTTTTGCTGATATATGTTTTAAAACCATTTGTAACTGTCCCAAATTTAACTGGGTCTTTATGAAATTTGGGGTAAGAAATATATTGGGAAATTTTAAAATTATTATTAATTTTTAATTTTTTAAATTTTATGAAAAGCCAAGATACGTTTATTTATTTCTCATCAGGAAAAGAAGACTTAATAAAATTTTATTATTATCGAAATAATTGTTGATCAATTAATTATAATAGATTTTCATATGAAGGCAAAATTTCCTGGCACTTTATCAACATAAACTATAATAAATTTATTTTTTTAAATTTTAATCATTTTTATTTTAAAAAGATTTTATTATCTGTACCATAGTTTATATTTATTAAAAACTGCTTTGTAATTCTACCTTTAAAATTTTGAATGCCTCTATGGGGATACTATTTTAATAACTATTTTGTATATAAAATGCTCAATATCATTTATATAACTGATTTTTGATAATTTTATTATTATTCGAAATCATTAATTTTAAAAAACCCGTACCTTTATTCATAATGTTTCTAAAAATTATTGTCTTTTACAATATTGAGATCACCAGTAACAACATGCTTGTGATGTTGATCAATGAAATCTTTAAATTCACTACACTTACATATTAAGTTATATATATATATATATATATATATATATAATCGAAACTAAATGAATCCTATAGCATAAAAATCTCATTTCAATATATATATATATAGTCTAATTCTCTACAAACAAGAAAGATGAAAAAAA
The DNA here is from genome assembly GCA_019973955.1 of Trichonephila inaurata madagascariensis. NCBI lineage: Eukaryota > Metazoa > Arthropoda > Arachnida > Araneae > Nephilidae > Trichonephila > Trichonephila inaurata. The sequence continues at coordinate 58,432 of BMAV01000499.1, read as the reverse complement.
AATCCAACAAACATCAATCATATATATATAAGAATCACGGTAATTGATGGCCATTATAAGGAGCATATATTGAACAGTATTGAACAGGTCACAAGGGAGTTGATAATGCGAATAAAAGTATAGATTATAGACTATAGAATTAAGTAGAAAAACAATTTAATGAATAACCAAACTATATACATAAACGCACATTAGATATATAAATTTGATATGCATTATTTTAATATGTTTTGGGAATGCGTATTTGCAAATAGATATAAAGGAAAATATTACGTTTGATGAAACAATTGTGGTAATACTAATTAATCCATTCAATATATTTATTTATTGCATTTATACATTAATTTTAGTTCATCAATGTTTACAAAGTAAAGGGAATAATCAAAAGTATTAGATATCATTTTTAACACTTGTTTGTAATTTGTATTCTTATGAAACTCGTAAATCCAAAGAAAGCTTCTGCATTATGTAAGAAGAAATGTTTCTTTCATTATATTGAATAAAACAAAGTTTTAGGTTATCTTTGAAAAACTTTTTATTTCTTATAGCGAGACAAATACAAAGTATAAAAGTTCAGGCAAATAACAAAGAACTAATGTAGGATTGACCAAAGGCATTGCCTTAGAAGCTCTCTAACATGCCAGTAAATCGTTGTTTCAGAAAAACAAAAGGTGATGCACATCGAACAAGGACGATATTAAATTATAAATCTAACTATAAAGAGGACGTCCTGGATTCGAAAAATTTCAAGTCCATTGGAAATGTTCTGCAGCGTTATGTCCACTCAGAAACCGCAACTGGGCAAGAGTTTCCGACGTGGGCTGCTGGGATTTGCTAGATCTTCAGTATCCTAATATTTAAGTTTCACTGTCTCTAATTGGGGATTTATAACTTGTTTTCTATTATTTGAGTTATATTCAGCCTTACAGAAAAATAAGATAAGTTGTTTTCCTTATATCTGTCAGCTGTTCACTTACAAGGATGTTACAGTGAAGAAGTATCTGTTGAAGAACTATTTTAACACTAGAACGCCCTTTGGTGTCGATCGGATATTGATGGCTGTTTAGATTGATCTTCTTTCCACACTTTTATAAGGATTTTGAAACATTCCCTGACTTTTAATCATCTTCCATAGTTATTACACAGAAAGGGTTTTAAGGTTTTATATTAATTAGGAGAGATTTTACAGCTAAATATACCTAGAACATCCGTTAGTGCCGAACGTCCAAGGCAATTTATCATTATAAATATTAGTCATTCTGCAAAAGATAGTTCACTGAGGAGATAATATTAGTAAAACAACATCCGGATGTAATATCACCCATTTATTTGATCTTGAATCCCGTATTTTTGGGTTTCACAGCGGAAATGAGTCAGTTATACTAAAATTGCTGTATCATAGTGTTTAATTACATAACATTTTCTTATCTGCTACAACGTTCTAATTAAGACAGTGCAAAAAATTTGAAAATCTGTTTAAATACTGAATTTAAAGGAATACAAATTCACTGAGATGCATAAAGTGGAAAATTAAAGAGGGTAATGGCAATGCAACTAAACACATATGTGTCTCTAGAAGGAAAATTTGAATATCATTATATTCATTGCAAATGAGGTACGTACAAAGTATTATGCATAAGAACGATAAATAATGATGAAAAGCTCGCATTCTCACTAGAATTATGATTTTGATTATTATACTAATATTTATGAGTATTATTGTTTTTTGTTTTTTCTTTTCTTTTTACAAGATTAAGTAATTTGGGTACATTTATGATAATTACACGAAATAATATTAAAAACTCTTAAAACTAAACCTACTGAACAATAGGCCAGCACTTATTTAGTTATCACAATTATTTTATAAATCTTATATTAGCTGTCGAAACGACACCTGCGGACAATTAAGGGTAAACAAAATCCCAAACGTTCAACTTAGTATTAAGCCAAAATGTTTCATTTAAAAGCCAACTCCCATAGAAATTTCCAACTCCCGTCTTCTTGAAAAGTGGATCATGTGAAAGGCGTAAAAGCGTTTCAATCCGTGCAATATCAGGTGGCTTTGAAAGCTCTTAAATGACATCTGGCAGTTCAAAACATTTTTAAATATCCTGAAAAAATACACTCATGGACCAAAAATATTAGCTCACCAAGAAATATTTGCGGGGACGTGACGAAACTTGACATGAACGTGCATGTCGGGGAGATACGCAAATGATTAGAAATGCCGCGTGATTGGCATTACATATAGCTGGTAGAAGGCGTTTAACGTCGTTCTCCATGGAGAATAAAACAGGTAACCAAAGCTTGTTGGATTGTGCTGAATAATTATAAAAATGCTTAGAAAGACATGCCATTACACCATTTTCGAAGACAGTATGAGCAGCTGTCGCAGTTTGAGCGGGGAAGAATCATCAGCATGATGGAAGCGGGGTGGTCAGCTAGGCGAGTAGCTCGTCAATAGGGCCGCTCTGATTGTGTTGTGAGGAGGAGTTGGAGCCAGTGGATCCGAGAGATGTCATTTACACGAAGACCAGGCTCAGGACGCCCTCGACAGTCATCATAAGAAATGCACGCGTACAGCCAACTGCTACATCGGCCGCCATCCAGGCACAGGTAGCACTTTCCCTAGGGGCCCCTGTGTCTTCTCGAACCATACGAAGGCACCTGACTGAAGGACATTTGCGATCGCGGCGCCCATTACGTGTACTGTCCTCGACGCCCACCCATCGAAGCCTCCGTTTGGAGTGGTGCCACGCATAAGGAATCTGGACTGCAGCGGAATGGAACCAGGCTGTTTTTAGCCACGAATACAGATTCAGCAGTGATTACAATCGTGTTCGTATGTGGAGACCCCATGGTGAACGCCTCAATCCTGCCTTTGCTTTACAGCGACACACCACTCCCACTGCTGGTATGATGGTATAAGGTGTCATTTTCTGCAATGCACGGTCACCCGTAGTATTGATCCGTGGCACCATGACAGCTCAGCAGGATGTACATGATATCCTGCAACCACGTGTGTTGCCCCTCAAGCAACGGCTTCGAGGAGCCATTTTTCAACAAGACAATGCTCGGCCTCACACGGCAAGGGTGTCACAAAACTGTCTCCGCACTGTTACTACCCTTCTTTGGCTTGCCCGATCCTCAGATTTGTCTCCAATCGACTATATCTGGGACCATTTTGGACTGCGAGTTGAGCATTTCACGAGTTTGAACGAACTAGAGGCAAAGTTTCAGTAAATATGGAACGAAATGTCTCAAGACATCATACAAAACTTGTATAACTCAATGCCCGATCGTATCGTATCGTGCATTCGCGCTATATAGAGGGGGTTTAACAGGGTATTAAATCCTCCGTTCTTTTGCATTTTTCTCTAAAATAAATTATCCTTTTTCTTTTATTTTCTAATCATTTACTTATATCAAAGTAGTCATTAGGTCTGTAAAATTTCGTTTTATTTTGACGTGTCCTGCTTGGGTTGCCTTTTTTTTTTTGTCTAGGTGATGTTTTAAAAAAAAAGGAAAAACAAAACTTTTCAAAAAACCCTTAAAAAAAAAAAGTTTGCAATTAGGGTGTTTAAAAAATTAAGAAAATATTATTTTAAAGTTATGTGATATAAATGTTTAATCAGTAAACATATATCATCTGATCGTTTTATTTGTTTTACAAAAACACCTATAATTTTTTAAAATTTTTATGGGGCCCCCTTATTTAAATTATTTTGTCTTTTTTTAAAAATTATAAAAAAGTCAATTTGTTTTCGAAAAAAATTTTTTTAATTTTTTTATTTTCAAAACCGCTTAACAATGATCTGGTAAAAAAGTCCCAAATAACAATGAATTAGATAAAAGAGCCTTTGAGATGTTTCAGTTGGAAATAAAATGTAAAATAACACATCATTAAAATGTTTCCCATTAACTATAAATACAGTCTACTGTAGCCAAGTTATTCCAAAATGTATTTCACACATATTACTACCATCACTTTTAAACAAAATCAGTCTTCTCCCTCTTTTAGATGTGTGTTTTAAATAATAAAATAAAATTAATATTTTTAAAGGGAAAATTTGTTGGTAAAATTTTAAAAAAAATCAATTTTTTGAAGAAAAATCGAATAAAAAAAAATTTAAACAAGGATTTTTTTCCCAATTCCAAAATTTCAAAAGTAGAACAGGAAATATTGAAGTTACATAAATTGAAAATTTGATCTTAGAGTAAATATAAAAGAAAGATAAACTGCGAAACAATCTTACACAAACTTTTTTGTTAGTATAAAAATTTTTATAACATTTTTTTTACCAAAATTGTGGTTTCCATTTTTCGCAAAGGTATAAAAATGAATTCGGGTCGTTATATGGCGTAACTTAAACAATGTAAAAATTAAACTCATATGTATTTAATTAAGTATACGCGCTCGTGGCACTTTACTCGCTTTGTGTTTTAGTTTTCCCGGAGGAAACGTCTCGGGAAAATCCAACTGCAAAATAATTATTATTCCCCCGGGGGAATTTACAGTATGTTAAGACTAAGAGTATATCTTTAAAAAATGCTCCCTGAGGGGGGTAAAGGAAGTTTCAAAAATCAATTCCAGTTTTCTTTTAAAAAAAAATTGGGGTGTTACTTGGGATTGACAATTTTTTCCCAAAATCCCCCAATTTTAAAAGATATGTTATCCCTCCCTTCATTGGGAAAACTACACTACTTAAAGAAATGCTCTCAGCTCTTTGAAGTTAAGTTAAACTCTAGAAGTTATATGTAGCATTAAATTTAAAAGGGAAAAAAAACCACTAATGATTTTTATTTCTTAAAATTTTAAAATGTATTTAAAACGTAAAAAATTTAAAATATCCAAATTTAATAATGTTTAAAAATTTTGAAAACAAACCAGTTCATCCTTTCAATTTTAAAAATTCATTTTCATTAAGCAAGGGGCCCCAAAAATGAATTATTAGATCAAAAATCGAAGAAAAAGTTCTTTTTAATTCTATTTTGAAAACCTGGGAAATTTAAAAACATATTTAAAAATAGGGGAAAAATTGGGGTAACTTTTGTTTTTAAAAAAATCTTGGAAAAAATTTTATATTTTAAAACAATTCCCAAATATGTGTCTCAATTTTCCCCCCCAAATTCTTGAAAAAAATTTTTTCCCCCAAAAAATTTGTTTTATCCTGTAGGGGCAGGGGTTTAAACTTTCAATTTTTTTTTGCGACCCCAATTCAATCTTAATTTTTCAAACACCCCCCTTTTAAAAAAAAACAATGTTTTAAATTAATAAAAATAACTTTGACGCTAAACCCACAATACGACTTTAACCTCTTAATCTCACCGACGTATATAAATGTCTCACTCAGTCAGTGTGTTAATTGCCCCCAGACTTAGATATACGTCTTTTGAAGTACTATCTTTTCCGTAAACTGCTATCTATAATATTGTTCCGAAGGCTTTGGAAAGCACTAAAATAACCTTGACAGTGTTTGCGAAGGATTTACTTGTTTCAGAGGATTTGATTATTCCTTTTCCATTTCTCCCCCCATTCCCCTCAATACACCACATACTCTTAACTACGTGCTAAGCGGTGGCATTGGAGAACGAATCGCGCAATTTTTAATTGACATTTAAGGAATTTATAATGTAAACTGTACACAAATTAGCCAGATAAGTGATAATTTTGAAATATAATTTTATGTATAACAAATCCATAGGGTCAATGGTAATTATTAAGCTTGTTCTTAACTTAGTATTTTTAAATTAATTATAAAATAGATTGTGCAGTATTTTATATTTATAAGTGTATTATAGTTAAATGAGTATTTTACTTTTTATTATATGTCAGAATGTGTGTGTATTTATTTACTTTCAGCAAGCTAATAATTTGCTTAAATAATCTTTTCTTTACGACTTTTCAATACGCTAGCACCCCCCTCGTAAAGTTATCATGCCCCTAGGGGACCGATCCCCCAAAGTTTGAAAAACACTACTGTAGCGAAACCCCATTCACTTTAGTGTGGGGTTAATTGAAGGAATATAAACCTCTAAAATAATACTTTTATTCCTATTTATTCTAAACTTCACGAGATCGCAAAATGCTAATGAGAGTTATTTAGCTCTAATCAATAATATTAAGTATTAAATATGCGCAACAAGACTATATAAGAAGAAATGCAAACACACGACAATCATTCCTGGACAAGGCTAACTAGTCTCCAAATCCTATGTCCAGATACAACGGAAATCCAGAGTATAATTTTAATTGGTATAACTCAAACTTGCATCAGCAAAAGCCTTATTGCTATATTTCTCCTTGAAATTGATTCTCTTAAATTTAAATAGTTATACATATATGTAGGCATCGCATTCCCTTACAGAAAAAGTTTATCCTCTAATTAAAGCATAGACAATTAAAAGTCGCACCCAAAAGAAACTTGCATTGCTTCAATAACTATGCAATTTGAAGAGAAAGATGACTGTCCATGCCCTTTTGAGAGCGCGGAGTGAAGGGAATGTATGCGATATCCTCAAATCTGGCTATATATATGCTAGTTGCATGGCCCGGAGTTGCACGGGCTTTCTCTACTTTTACAAATTTTCCCTTTCCTTCACAAAATCAGCAATTCTAATACTCATTTTGAAAATGACTTCCACCCAACCCTCTCCGCTTAGCTCCGCGTTGCTCGGGGTTTTACTGAGTGTATAACTTAAAATTCTTCCCTGTTTCGAATTTTTTTCGCTTCTTTTCTTTGTCAGACAGGTTTATTTCATCCCTGGCGTTGCACGAAAATTTTTAAATGCTTAACATATAGTCATGCAAATTCCCTTTCCCCTCTAGCTATCAGAGCCGTCGAGTAAGTGAACAGTGGGACTCACTCACTCACTTTGCAACTTTTTAGGCCACGGAAAGGAAAATGTACTTTTAAAAAATAGTTGTATGTTGGAAAAAAGCAGAAATTTTTATAATTTCAAAATTTCAGATCTATATTAAATGTTGAATTAAAATTGTCAGCATTTTTTGAAATGTTCGATACACGGGAAAAAAGTTTTAGACAGTTGTTTTTATAATTGAAGAAGTTATAAGAACTTTGAATTTTGATAGGTAGTTATTAAATATTTAATTTTTGAGTATTTCTTAAAAATTTATAAAAAAGTTTTCGGCAATTTATTTTTAAATATTAAAATCAATTTCTATAAGTAATAAATAAAGAAAAACTTTTTCCATTTGCTACTGAAACGGTTTCTTTTTCTGAACCTTTGAATTTTTATTAAACATATAAATATATATAAATTATAAGAAAAGCAGTAAGGGGGAAAGACTCTCTCTCTCTCTCTCTACACACACACACACACACACACACATATATATATATATATATCTTTATATATATATATATATATATATATATATGTGTGTGTGTGTGTGTGTGTACATGTACTGAAAAACATTCAAAAAGGAAAACAGAAAAATATTTTGATATTTTATTTTAATTTTAACATTTTTCCTTTTAATTTTAACATTTTTTCATTTTTCACTGTGTTTAAGATATTGTTTAAACTCGTATCTGGCAAAAAAAGAGGGGGGAGGGGAAGTATGTTATATAAAACTAGCATATATAATGAGGAAAACTATCAGTTGTCTTGCACTCTTTAAAACATTGATCTGTAATGTGTAATGAATTGAATACTGCAATAAACATCAATTAACGTAAGTGATGAAAGCAGCGAAATTTGCCTTTCAGAAACAGCGAAAACAGTTACCTTATCTATCGCGCATGAGGAAAAATTTCACCCGTATCCACAGAGTTAAAATGAATAACCTTGGCACAAAACAGAGCTTTTCAAGAAATATTTAAAATAATTTTATAAGAGCATGATTTTTAAGTTAATGCTTTCAAACTTAACACATCAAATGCAAAGAACGGTAATTTTTGAACGAAAAATGAAGCAAAAATAATGCTAAAATATTTCTCGCAAAAAGGGAAATAAACGAAAAAAACAATTTTTTTTATGAAAAACTGTAATTTTTATAAGCAATTATTTCAATCGTTGTACAAATTACGGATATTATCGTTCTACACAATTTTGAGTATTAGAAAAATCGTAAAAAAAAATTTTAAAAAATAAATAAAAAAAAGAACATTTAATTTTTTTAAATGCAAGCGGAATGATTTAGAAACCATTTGAATACAAACGTTTCAATTTTGACTCATTTTCGAAAAAATTATGAAAAATAGAAAAAATAATTATTTTGTAAAATAAATTATACGGTATCATGGCGAAGTAAATGATCTTTCAAATTTTGTAATTATTATTTGTCTGAGTCTCATGAAAAAATTAGATCGTGTTTTAAAAACGTCTGTTCGAAAGAAAAAAAAAAGGTCCAAGAATTGGAACTTCCCTGCCTGGTGGGAAGAAATGGCAATAATTATGAGTTTTAAGGTTTATAATTAATATAATCTAACTTATTGTCCTATCGGATAATAAATGGTCAAAATGGATTTCTCGGATCATTCGCAAACTTTTGGTACCTTCAGCGAAATTTTGCGTCGTGCTCTTCGTGAAAAGATACACCTAGTCTTAAACATAGTTAGTCACATAGATAGGTTTGTTTACATTCGAATTTTAATAGTGTATATACATAAGTTGATCATATGTTTCATATTTTCCTGGGGCTCTAATCCATGACATATTTTCGGAGTTAATTAAAAGTCATGACTGTTCACTGAAACATCATAAGGCATTACTTAGTATTCATTTGTAGTTTTCATTATACAGAACATTTTCAGAAATGCTTTGTTTGGTTTCACTTCATCATAAAGTTCACAAGAATAATGTCCTAAATTAATTTTAACATTCAGCAGATGTTTAACAGTAGCTGCTGATAAACCTACATATTCTCCAGCCCAAATGTTCTGCAAAATCGAAAAACTTTCAAATGGATCAGATGCTCCAAGAAAAATATCTCCAACAAGAATAATTTAAAAAGGAAATACATGAAATATCTTTTTGAAATACCTCAAAAACTACTCTGTACGTATCTCCGATAGTATCTGGTACTTTTTCAGAACTTAACCGGGGTTTTGAATTACTCGGTTCATTAATATGCGTTGATCAAGTAGGTCATCTGTATTTTTGGAATAATTTATTATTTCATTAACAACGCTTATGCAGTCTCTAGTGTGCAATATTTTAGTGGATAAATTTCAGCTCTGAAATTTATCCACTGAGACTTACTTTGATGAAAGCTGCATCTAAGCAATTCTAAATAATGGATACTAGAATTACATATAAGTTGTTATCTCTTATAAATACTATATATTTATGAATGTAAAAACTTTTTCTTTTAAAATGAATAACAAAAATGTTGTCGCCCCAACCAGTATGGTGGTTATGACACTAGGCTTGTAATCGAGTGGTAGAATAAAATGCACATAAAGGTTAGGTGTCCCCAATACATTTCAAGATACTACTGTTTCTAATTCTTTTCGTGAATATAGTGAAATATTGCTTTCAATGAGGCATTCAAGGAAACCGGAATTTCTAGTTGTTCCAACGCACCCAATAACGATTATCATTGAACTTTCCCATTCTTTTTCTACTTCATTCGCCTCAGTTAATGGTTCTTCGTTCAATCGTTGGATTCTCTTTACTGTTCAGTAAGAAAGCAAAAGAAATAATGCATGGGGATGTCACCATGGAGGTAGGTGAATGACTATGGTAAATCATTATGTAGTCGATGGTTCTTTCATGAAAGAAACCAATGAATTTCCTTTTCATTACTTCATATTTGCTTAAAGTGACTTAAAGTTGAAAGATTGATTTTTCTGGCCAACCTATATAATTAAGAAAATAAGATAGCTGATTAAACTCGAAATTGTGAAAACTTGCTTATACCTAGCTGATCAACGGGTGAACATTAAAGTAATAACGGCATATGAAGGATGATTGATACATAGGTTATACCGGCATTAAAGGAAAAAGACCGAGATATGCAAATGATTACCATTTTAGTGCTTTGGACAACGCAAAGGGCGAAGCTGCATTTCAAACACTGTATAAGAAATAAGAGTTAAGTAAAGTCGAAAATCACGTTTCAGTGTCGATTAATCGTAAAATTTCGTGTCCCCAAAGGATATAGAATTTGATTGACAGGATTATGTCTTTCGAAATGTAGAATATTAGATTGTTCCGCGATATTACTACTCGCCTTTGTATGAATACAATGACTGTCATAAGAATATGAAATCCATGATTCTGGGAGTTTTATATGAGTATCCCAACGACCTTCCTCTTCTAACGCTCGAAAGGACATACATGTTGTCAGGTCAGCCTTGCAGGATCGTACCGTCACATCACGGATCTTGAATGAGGAAGCGGGGTTGCTTTCAACACGACAAACATTCACAACGACAATGCAACGATGTCTGAAGCAGTACGGTCTCCCCGCATGTTAATTCTTATTGTGGTTTCCTATGACGCTGTATGATAGAGAAACACTTTGACAATAATACAACTATTGTCAAAACTGAATACATGAGTGACACAATGCCTTCTTTACAGAAAAATGTCTATGTGTGCAACATCATGATGTAAATTCCCGTGTCTGGAGGCACTAAGCAAAATGAGCATTCTTTGCTTGCATTCGAGGTCGTAATACATGCCCTAGACCTCGTGAGGTGATATAGGAAGTCATTGGTTACGCGACATGAACACCTTTAGTTTTCACTTTGCAACGGGCTCATCGGGTTTTCAACTAAAAACTCCTCTTGGGTTCTTTGGGGCCGAAAAGGCAAATTCTCTCCAATCAAATCCAGAAGCGAAGTGTGATTATGCAAATTAAGAAACTTTTAAATAGCAGAAGTTAGCGTAAGCAAGCGGCCTTTGCGAAGTGATTATGCTAGTCTGTGTTTACTTATGTCAAAGCTAAGGTAAGAGAAGTTATCCGACATTCAAGAGTAAATCTATTCGTGCCAGAGAGTTCAAGTCAAGGTGGATACCATTCCACACGAGATAAACCCCAACGTCATTTAGGATTCGAGTGAATTACTGCTTACCTAGGATATAGAGGTAGGACTGTTCAAGTTCGTACTAGGAACTGTGTATTTACTGAGGTTAGGAGCAGGCGGTAAAGTTAGATATAGTGATCAGGGTGGCGCTTATTTGGTAGTACGTATTGTGTGTTTCTTCACCTCAGATCCACTAAGCTAAAATATTAATATCCTTATTGTATATTGTTTAAGTTAAAATATTAATAAATATTTATTAAGATTAAGGCAATGTCTGTTTCTTCATTCACTCCCACACCTCTAGGTCCCTAGGAAAACGTAGGAGTAGGGCAACACTCACGGGCCAATGCCTTACAACTTCGTTGGTTATCTAAACAGCCAGCTTTACATTTCCCAGATCTTAAAAACGGTGTCTGTGTCCTATCTTTGCGATCGCAGATATGTCATAATTCCATAAAGTAACCTAAATACTTAATGTATTCTTCCATGTCCTGCCTACTTGGATATGGATGATATTTGACTTTCAACCTGAAATGTTCCAAAGATCCATTGAAAATAAATATAACATGAATTCCTGAGTGACATTTAGAAGCTACTGCGATTGATAAACCCATCGCAGACTTATAGGTATGACATTCCCGTGTGTGCCATCGCAATAATCACAGTTCGATTCGTAACTAGTTTAATGTCATTTTATTTCCCAGAGGTGACGGCTGGGTGTACTAATTTCGGAAACTATGTACCCCAAATTGCTAACAAATGTAATCATCTTTTTTTTTTCCTCTTTGTTTTTGTATTATGTTTTATACGTACAATAAGTAATTATTTGATTTCTTACTTTGGGTTATAATTATAATGATCAATAGTGTATCTCTATTATTATTATCAAGTAATTTAGCAAATGGTCAAACTTTCAAATTTGTTTTTAAAATTCCAAAGGAACATATCCTGCAAACGCATTTAACTAACTCAACTCAAAGTTGATTTGTTATTATTGATAACAATGCCTCTTTTTTGAAGCAATCTGTGGATTGTTCATCAAAACTGCTTTTTGCATAAGTTGTTGTTTTTGTTCTTGTTTCTAATGTCATTTGTCTGACAGTGTCAGATCAATGCCCGCAAAGTTCTTCGTTATAAAAAGCCAGATGTATGCCTATCGTTAGCCGCAGCTTTGACCCCCATACAGGTTACCATATGTTTTGGCTGGGTTCCACCCCATTTTTAAGGAAGAACACCCTGGGACTGGTCAGTGGCCTCCCACTTCTCTTCCCTCTCCACCAACCTCATAAGCGGACTAGCAGCTTTACGGCTATTTGAAGTATTCCCATGCCGCAAAAAACACTATACTTTTACAAACGTCCATACCTTCTTCCGGTTGGGAATCCAGACCTACGACACAGTAGTCAGCATCACTAACAACTATACCGGATGTATAAGTATTTCAACTATTTCTTTAATGTGTCTGTAATATCTCATTTAATATCAAATATGATGATTGAAATAATTATTTTAATTTTTGTTCAATAATTTTGTAGAATACAGTAGTACTATAAAAGTGTTAAAAATGCGTAAGAATTTGAATACAAGTCCTGAAAATTGTACGTTTGGTCAGAATTGCATATTGTACAACAAAAACTTTGTATTCGGATAATAAGCACTTGATTTTGATAAAAATTAGACGTATTAAGGTTGACTTATTAATATGTATACGTAATATTCACATTCATAAACATTCCTTTTTAAATAGCAGCTTATATTCTTATTAAGAGGTCACAGGACCCTTAGCCGATATCAGTGCACTCGAAAAAAGCATCCTTCTTCAAACCAATGTAACTTAGCAATAAAACAAAACATTAACTTGAAAATTTTACTACATGATAATCGTATAAATTTACGTTAACTCTCAATTTTTCAGAGAATTTGAGAAAAAAATTTAAAAAGTTATAATGAAATATAAATTGGACAATTTTTCAAAAATATGAAAATTAGTATTTTACACCGCGCAGGATTCAAAAGTACAAAATTGATAACAAATTACAAAATTAGTTTTACTTGGTATAAAAATATTCACTTTTGAAGTTATACTTACTTTTAAGAAATTTAGAGAAAAAAAATTATTTTTAAATAAAATTATAACAAAAATTTTAAAATTTTAAGAAAAAAAAATAATTAAAATTCAAATAAAAAAAAATTAATAATTTTTTTTGAAAATTGATGTATAAGTTATGAAGACCTTTATTTGAACACGTGTATGAAGTTTCAAACTAATATTATAAATAGTTTCTGAGAAATCCTTCCCGGAAGCTAAATTTTTTTGTTTTGAGAAAAAGGAAGTTAAAGATAAGAAAGAGATAGGGTTTTTTGTTAAGTTTCAATAGTTATTTCTCAATAACTTTGGGGTCACTCAGAAAATCAATTAAAAATCGATTTTCAATTTGATTGAAAAATACAATACCATTCATTTTCTTTCTAATGCAATTTAAATTTTTGCTCTAGCTGAATTAGAGTATTTTTTTAAAATTTTTTTAAAAAATTGTTTTCATTTGTCAAACCCTAAAAAATCTGACTGCTAAGCCCTTTCAAATCAAAACAAAAGACACATGCTACTTTTCAGCCTTATCAAATAGTTTAAATTAATCAAAAGAATTTATTTTGATCAGCAGCTTATTCAGGAAAGAAGTGAAGTGAATAGTTGTAGCAGTTTATTTACTTTTTTGGGAACCGCATGCTATATTTTTATCTCATTAAATACAACGAATTTCTGCTATCGTGTGAAATAGTGTTTTCCATCAAAAACAATAACGGTAAAATGTTTAAAAAAGTTTTTAAAACTTGGTTAAATAATAAAACGTTTGAAAAACGAAAGTTTGAAAAATATATACAAAACCCAAACTTTTCGATGAATTAAACGTTGCATAACAGTCAGACGATTTCAACAAAAAATAATTCAGTTTTTAAAACAAAGTTAGGTAAGTTTAATAAAGATTATGTTTTTTTTTGATTCATTTGAATGTTTCTGTGAAATGACTGACATTGCACTGTTTTTTTTTGTCTTTAAACAACAATTAAAACATAATATTTTTATAACAAAATTTTAAACATAATAAATAAATAAATAAATGAAAAAAACCAAGGTATTCACATAAATTTGGGGCTAAAAATTGTTAATATTTTTGGACTTTGTGGTCTTATAAACATTTCTAATCCCAGGTTTACTAAAACAGTAGTTAATAAAAAAACGATAAAAAATTATATGAAGTGAACAATAATTTCAATTGGTATGAGGTCTAAAAAAAAAGAGTTTAAAAAATTTTTTTAGTCATGAATTTGTCACCAACACTAAAGGGGTTTTTAAAATTCCATGCCATTAAATAACGCGACAGAGAAAGTAACTAAATTGTCTATGGATTAGCTGCCCCGAAACAATATCATTTAAAATGGATGCCAAAATGTACCGTGGCTATCGATGGTACCTGGAAAAAAAGGAGCCATACTTAAAAATGGATTTGTTACCGCTTTGGGTTTGGACAGGGGGAAAAGTTGTTGATACTGAAATATTTCCGGGGAAAAAATTAATTTTTCGCAATGTACATATCGATGAGTGTTCAGCAAGTTACATTGTAAAAAGTGGGGGAAAGGAAGTTGAAGAAATGTACTTTTTTTTTGTTTTTCCATCGCTCGCATACATTACACAATTTACTATATACAAAAATTTGGGCTCTATGGGGACTCTAAAGCATACAAAACAGTTTTAGAATCCAAACCTCAGAGATAGTCAATATTTAAAAATTAGAATTGTTGGTCATGTGTGTGTGTGTGTTGAGAAAATGTGGGGACATGATTTAACGTTAAAATCAAAATTAAAAGACAAAAAACGGGACAAAATCTCTAGAATGCCATAATGGTTGACAGATGCAAAAAAAGACAAAATTAAAATACTATGTTTTGCTATTCAAAACAACTCGTGAAAATTTGTTGCCATAAGGGAAGTATTTGAGCTATATTTTTTTTATTGTTCAGATTTGAATCTACGACACGGTTTATGCCCCATGGGAAGTGACTTGTGGTGTAGATATAATATGTTCATACTGAAAGGTTACACATATAAGCATAAACACGACTTACCATTGCAATTAAAATAGCATAAAAAGTATTTAGAGGTCTCTAATCTTGAACTTTTGCTAGATGATTGCTTGATAAAACTCAAAATATTAGTGAATGCGGAAATAGTATTTGGGGTATAATTCCAAAAAATGTATTTTTAATTGGGTACTTCAAAACTATAGTACATGAAGCTATATATTTATATAATCAAGGCTTCGTACCAAATTAAAAGTTTTAGATGTATTAAAAATTCAACCCTAGATTTTACAAAAGTCGAACATTGCAAGAAGTAGATTATGCGTGTATTAGGAAGCAGAATGACAGTTTACAATGAACCAAAGAAGCTAGAATTAAAACAAACAATTAAAATGTAGACAAAAAAGTATTGATCTTGCAGATGACACTAGCAATCCAAGTTACAGTTCTGGTATGCAATAGTTAATAGTAAGTTTTTACTTTAAATCTCTATTTCTCAAAAGTGTAAATTGTAACACAAAAGTAACATTTTTGAAAAAACTACTTATTTTATAGCCTTGAAACTTTACACATGTGTTAACACTATACAAATAAATATTTTAATGAGAGATTTTGTCAAAAAGATTATTAAAAAAATATTTATGGATTAAAATGTACAAGAATTTTCAATGTTTTAAAAATTTTGACGTGTTACACCACATATAAATTTTTTAAAAAAAACTAATCAAAATTTTAAAAAATGCTCCCATTAAAATAATAAAAACAATACAATGAATGCATACAAAAAAATCATGACTGTACAACATGCCAAATTTTTAAAAATGTTCCTTAAAATTGGTCATTTTTAACATTACGGAGATAGGGAAAATGCTGCGTGAAGTGACCCCCTTAAGAGTTTTTGCAATATCAACACAATTTTGATATCAAAATTATCAGAAATGTTAAGGCGTTAACATATAATTTTTTTTTCAAAAAATTGAAAAATTTGCAATTTAAGAGTCTTGTGAGTCCTTAACATATTATGTTCCTTAAGAGAATTTTTAAATATTCAAACATAAGCAATATATATATATATATATATACACTGGTGTGCAAAACTTAAGCAACAATGTAAAAATTTAGCAGATAGCCATGAAATTGCAGAAAAGGAGGTCTGGAGATCAGTAGAGGGAACACATAAGTCAGTAGAAAAGTCATGCGTATGCAAATATCAGGAACAAAACATCAGAAGCGATGTGAGCGTACGCAAAACGCGTGATGTCGGCGCGCTGCTCAACGTAGAATGAAATGAAGGACGGAGACGCAATTCACCATATTCTCTGCAAGTGCCAGTGAGTCAATTCGTGAAATATGGCTAGAAGAAATATCCCGGATGACTTCCCCGTGGAAGAATGATCGAAAGCTGGAGGAGGGGCGTACTGCCACCAGTGAAGCTGCAGAGTTCGGAATCAACAAAAATCGTTTCGCGCGCTTGGAAAGCGTTCCAAATCACAGGTACAGCTGTTAGAAAGGTTGGTGGGCCCAGGACGACAACGCAACGGATGACGATATATCATCCTGCAGGCGAAAAATTTCGACAGCTGTCAGCAAAACGCCATTGCTCAGAAACTCTTAAGCAACAGGTCGACAAGTGTAGCGGTTTTTCTGTGGCCAGACGCCTTCACAAAGGAGGCCTGTTCACCCGCCGTCTTGAACGCTGCCTCCCGTTGAAAGATGGCCACCGAAGCCACCGTTTACAGTGGGACAGAGAGCACAAAAACTGGAGAACTGATCAATGGAGTCGTGTTCTCTTTACGGATGAGAGTCGCTTCAGTACCAGAAGCGATTCTCAACGCGTTTTGATTTGGAGAGAGGTCGGGACCCGGTTTTATCCCAGTACTATCAAGGAAAGACATAGTTACGGTGGTCCTGGAGTTCTTGTCTGGGTTGGTATTATACTGAACGGCGGAACTGAGCTTCCCATTTTCGACAGAGGGTCTGTAACGGGGATCGCTATTGTGAGGGAGGTACTTCTTCCCCATCTGCATCTTTTCCGAGGTGCCTTGGCCCAGACTTCATCTTTATGGATGACAATGCACTGCCACATCCACTCTTGCTGTTGGGGAGCTGCTGGAAAGTGAAGATATCACTCGAATGGATTGGCCAGCGTGCTCCCCAGATTTAAATCCCATCGAACATGTGTGGGATGCTTTGGGGAGACGTATTGCCACGCGCTCACATCATCCGGAGTACAACCAACAACTCAAACAGATGTTGATTGAGGAATGGGCACTCCTACCTCAAGAAATGTTGCACCAGCTGGTTCTGAGTATGCGGAGACGGTGCAAAGCAACCATTGTAGTAAGGGGAGGGCATATACCATATTAAACATCTGCTTGTTGTTCTTCCTGTTTGATATACAATCATGAGTCACGATACTATGCGTTCAATAAAGCTTGTTTTTGTTTGATTCCATACAGTATGCGTTGTACTCCTTTTTCAGCGCCAATGCTTTCGTCATCCTTTTACGTACATAATACTCTCCCTCATTTCATAATTTCATGTCTCTCGGATGATTTTTCGTGAAGTTATGGCAATAAACCCACCTGTTGCTTAAGTTTTGCACACCAGTGTATATATATATATATATATATATATAATAATAATTATGTTCCTATCTAAGCATACGCAATTTATCAAAAAATCATTCGTAGTGAATGTTAAATTCCAAATGACTACATTTTTCATAGATATGAATATCCAACAAACATTTATGTTGTTCTTCGTAACAAATAGTATACATGATTACTTTGGTTACTCAAAGGAAACATTTTAGTAGAATTAACTACAGACAAATATCATTCTGTAAAACCTAAAAATATCAATAGATGTAAAAATGGCTAATCCTTACTTTAATTTGGGATATTCGTAGAGCGTATTTAATATTGAATATTTTTTAAAAATTATTATGAACTGGAAATGATTTAAAGTTCAAACGTGATCATATGATGGAGATCTGTAGAAGCTACACAAAAATGTAGTTAGGTTATATAAGTTCATATATTAATTGGCAACATAATTATCTTGGTGTAAAATTTTTAATTTGTCAGTGACAAAATATAACATGCGGTACCCAGATATTTCCCAATATACAATAACGATAATAATAAGTATTAGGGAAGGTAATAAATATCTTCTGCATTCAAAATTTAACACATATAAAATACCTGCCCACCACCCATTTGGTATAGTGGTTAGTTACACTGATTGCTGTGCAATAGGGCTTGATGTTTGTAAATGTGTTGTGCCTTTGTGGAATGGGAGTACTCTAAATAGCCATCGAACCGCAAGTCCTCTTATGAGGTTGGTGGAAAGGGTAAAGAGGCAGGAGTCCTCAGACCGTTCCAGTGTGTTCTCCTTTAAAATTGGGGTGAAACCGAGCCAAAACGTACTATCACCTGTATGGTGCTCAAAGCTACGGATAAAGACAGGCGTACATCTAGCCTTTTACCGCGAGGAATTCCGTGGGCCTCGATCTGACTACGCCAGACAGTGGCAAAATCAACAATAACAACAATTCCTTTCCAAAATTAAATGCTAGTTGGATTTAGTAATGCCAACTTCAAAAGGGGTTCATTTCAATGAAGGTTTCAAAATTCAATTATAGGAAAACGTTGATTTTGAAAATTCCATTACTAACTACAGGAGATCATTAAAATATGTGTTTGCGTTCATCTGATTCATCCTTCTATAAACAGCTTCACGAACAGAAGCTAATTAAAATAGAGTCGAATGCACGAAAAATTTGTTTGGATAATCATGTGCAACGAAGAAGTTACATTGATTCTTAAGTATAAACACGCTCATTATGTTTGGAGGGATAATAAATCCTAATTATTACAGATTTAAAAAAAATACCTTATTTTCTGCAAAGCCAACTTTAAGGTTGTTAATTTAAAATAAAACATCTTAATACTAAGGAGATAAAGTTTTAAGTAACTTAATCTCAGAAATTCATATTAATTCTGCATTTGATAAGAAGTAATTCAAATATAAGTTTACAATTAAATTTAATGTCTGCTTTAATCTAGTTATAGCCAACGTTCACACTCACATTTATATTCTTGGAAATTATCAGAAAATATAGATATATTAACTGATGATATATTCAATAGATAACAACTAGCCTGACAAACGTTATGTAAAAAGTAAAAATTTTTGGTTTATATTTATATTTAATACAGTAAAAGTTTGATAATTGTTAAGGTATATGTGTATAATCAATATACTATATAAATGAAAAGGTAATATCTCATCAATGTTTTAAAGCAGTAAAAATTATCTTTTGTACATAATAGTAACTTTTTTTAAACGAAATATGGACATTGAACTTTTTACTGAACATCTTACAATCATTTTTAAGTATCTTCTTTGCTTTTCCGATTTGTAAAACATAAAAATTAACCGTGAAGTTAATAGATACACAAATATTAAGAAGATAACTAAGCTAATGGTAATAGCCGTTGTGAAAAGTTGGTTTAAGGTATTCTTTTACCTTTACCCTTTTTAAAAAAGAACTTTTTTTATGAAAATAATTCAGGAATAGTGTTTTACTTTTTAAAAATTGCAAATACGAATTTTATTATTTTTTTTTAATCAGCTTTATAAACACGGATGTAAATAAAGAAACAGCGAACCCCATTTAGAAAAAATATATGTATTGTACACTATTTATTGTAACTATGTATCAAACTTTATTAATAGAGATATATTGTTATAAAATGCTGAAATATCACACAAGAGTGGGCAAATGTTCTTGAAAGTAAGGGAAAAAAATGTAGATTCCAGATTACTAAAACTTTCAAATGAACACACGTTAAAATTAAGAGTGAAAATATATAAGTATTACAAACTGTAATAGATATTTAAAACCTGTTAATATATATGTAACAAAATGTGATTAATATTTGTCTGCCTTTTCGTCTTCTCAATATTAAGAATTTTTTAGTAATTTTTTTTTCACATAATTATGCTTTAATTAAACATACACGTTGAAAGCTAAAATGACTTTAGTAAATATCTGTAATCACGAATGCCATGAATGATGCCAAATCAATTGTGTTCCTACAAATTATTAATATTGGTTGTGATGAACAAGAATGAATTATTGAATTATTATACAAAATGTCAGCAGGAATATTCTGGAAATAAAATATCGAAATCTACTAGCCTCAAACAAGAAAATGCATAAATGAAACTGATAATCATGAAGCGATTTCTTAATTATTTTCTTCGTTCATGTAATAAATTCGCAGATTTTATTTCCTTTTTCGTTGTATTATATTAATTTTTTCTATTCACTTAATTTTTATTAAAAGTCTTTTTTTCAAATTTCAATCTCTCAGTGTTCTATTACTTTGGATCTTTTAGTAATGTATTACCACATTTTATGAGAATATTTATATAAATTAAGAGACTGTTGTAGCTCTGCCTTCAATGTAATCGTAAATAATATAAATCTTGGAACAAAAACAATTTATTTGAGGTATAAGATTATATATCTCTATACATATATATACTGCCAATGATGTCATTAAATTCCGAAGAACATTATTACTGTCATTTAAATTCAGAGAATTATTTTGCTACTTGTAATCCTTTGCATTAATTCCAGCAAGCACCTAAATCAATGAGGTACGCTAATTTAACATAATGTTTAGTTGTTTTGCTTCTCCGAATAATTCTTGAAGTTGAATTTTCTATAATCTTCACCCTAATTCTAGTCTATTAATGCCCCTCTGTGCTGTCGAAGTCTTGCTTATATTTCAAAGGAAATGGGAGATAAAATAAGTAGAAATCGGAAAAAGATTTTTCTTTTGGTTGAAAGCTGACTTCTGTAAACAGGATGGTAGAATAAGAGTGTTATATTTTATTTGAACGATGCCCTCTTAAATTAGATGGAAAGTCTTTGCTGTCTCGAACGTGCTCTCGGATTAGAAGATGCAATTCTGTATTGGGAGGAGAAAGTACGAGAAACGGAAAACAGATTAAGTACTGAGAGGTACTGGTACCTTTGACTTGTTCATTCCTCTGGGGAAGTTAATTGCGGTCAGGAAACATTTTATTACGTCGTCTGAGTTCCTTTTTTTCCCCTTTTTTTTCCTTTTGATTTCATGCATTTTATTTTCCTAAAGAACAAGAAGATATTTAGTTTATTATGTAAGTCGAAAAAATTTTATTATAATAGTCTAGAATTCCGTTGTTTATCTGAAACATTTTTCATAGCTTCTTGTTTATTCATATGTTGATTTCGAAATAAGTGTTATAATGAATCAGAATATTAAAAAAATCATTTACACTCTTCAGTAATGGGAATCAATGAGCTATGTAAGGTGGATTATCACGATTCTGATAAGCTTAAAACTATATTTGAGCTTTAATGCAAGTAATAATTTTGTTCTCTTACAAATTCTTACGAATTAAATTTTATTAGAAAATTACGAATATAAATTATTTTATATTTCCTTTTCTTACATATTTGTACAAGTGTTTTTTGTTCTTAAAAATAATTGTGTGGGCGTCATTTCCTGCGAGTTATTAATGTTGAGTTTTATTTTTTTAAGATTAATAAATAATGACGCAATCAAGGTTATACAAAACTCAAAATGTTAAGATTTTTAATGTTTGTCGATTCATCAAAAAACTTTATTCAAATTACTTTTTTAAAATCCCAATGTGCTTTTTCAATTTAATTACTTTTGAAAGGAATATATATATATATATATATATATTTAAAAATTATTCATATGTTTTCTATAATTTTTTATGATATTCAATCATTTTCAGAATATTTTTCATTCACTCTTGAAGAATTTGTTTTGTTTTCCTGCAAACGGCTCATTTGAAAAATTTTTGGTCTTCTGTTTATTATTGAAATGGATGCCATGAAGTAAAAGATTCAGACAAAAATCTGATGGAGCTATGTTTGGACTAAATAATGTATAAAGTAGAAGAATTGCAGTTCATTCAGATTTTTTTTTAGTCATACATATGGCGTGAGGACATATATTACCTTGTTGAGGAGCTACACACCGTCAGGTTAGAGATACTGAGCCTTTAGTGAGTAAAGTCCTCTAAAATTCTCTAACTTTGAACACTAAATACATCAGGTAATATTTGAGTTACTGTCAAACGTTATAAAATGCACCACGTTTTCTATTTTGCCACAAATTAAAGAAGAAACATTCTTAACTTTCAATCCTGACGTTTCAATGGAAATATGCTTCTGTTTGAAATAATCAATGACTTTTTTCAATATCGTATATAAAGTATTATTTTTCTATCTCCAGTATCTTCACATTTTAAAATATTTATCTTCATTCTAGTTATTTATGATACATGTTGTTTGTACATATTGGAGTCTACTTGCTAGTTTTCTATTTTTCTGCATTCACTTGACCTCTTCTATATACATCTTCATGACACAGGTTTCTATGTATAAATATGACTCACTTACGACTTCTTAAGATTAAAATCATTCTTTAATTAATACATAAATCATTCTTTGTCAAATAGTCGTACAAAAGGTAACACGTAACAAATAAATACGTATGATTTAATCTAAAACAAACAAACAAAAAAAACACAGGTACAAATCGATTGCAATCTTTCGACTAAATGAGCAATGCTAGTGTATGGTGGAAAGCCTAAACCTTGACAAAGATGATGGACATAACATAGTAATGCAATCTTACGTCTGTTACCAGCTGCCACATTCGAATTTTGTTTTTGTTTTTTGTGTGTGGAAAATATGCCCATAAATAACATTTAACGATTAAAATCGTTCAGGTCATGATCTTATTAAAGCCATGCCGAGAATGAAACGATATTCTTTACTCAGAGATAGATGCCCTGGGCCCAGATCCTGTTGGTCTAAGTTTTAAAAAATATCCATGTTCGTCTTCAGGTCTAACATTTCCCTTCCTGGGACTTTTTAAGACATCTTTGAGTTTTACATTCATTTATACTAATCTATTTATCTATTACATCTATTTATTTTAACATACTAAAACAAATATTTCAAATTATTTCTGTAATATTTTCAAGCAGAAGTAGTGCAAAATGCATGATTTGGCAAATATACAACTATCACATTTCATCACTTATCCGAAAAATAACAGTTACAATACTAGTTTAACATTGTGTGGAAAAAAGTGTTGGATTTTATATTAAAAATGGTTTTAAAAATTGGTATCGAAATCTCATTTGGCCATTATATTGAATTAATTTTTGGAAATTTGTACATTCACACTATAATATTCGTATCAATTGTACCTTTCCATCTGTTTCTAAAACCTACAAAAGGTGTCAAAGAAATGAAGTTAGATTTTGGTAACTGAGTTTAAGTCTTAAAAATTTAAGAAATGTAGTATAATGTATTAAAAGAAAGAAATATATAAATAATTATAGCTAATGTACTAAATGATATACCTTAAAAATTATATAAATATAAATTATTTTACTTAATTCCTTTATTACTAATGATTTGAGTCATCACTAAATAATCACTATTTAAAAATATATAGCTATTTTGAATTTCCTGTAATTCGTGAGATTCATTTTATTACTGATTATTTATTTATTTTTCGTTTGCTTCTTTTTAATCAAAATACAGACATGATTTTTTATCACAAAATTAGTGTTGAATCTTCTAAAAAGGATGATTTAATAACGATAAAAATTTCCATTGTAACTAAATAAAATCGATATCACTGTTAATAAATTTAAGCAAACTTAATTATATTAAAGGATGAAGTAGTTAGTTAAAGATGCATTAAAACCAAGAGTAACTAAATTGAAACTATTTTTTTTATCAAAATCAAATTTTTGCGGGGAAAAACATATGAGAATTTGCAAGAGTACTTTAGGTAAATTGTCAGCTTGCAAAACATTTTATGCATTGTATTATCATTATCTTTAATACTTTTTTTTTCTGTTAAGCGTTTAAAATTGAATCCATACAATAGTATCTTATAATTATTAAAATATAAATGCTGGTATATATTAATAAGATAGTGATATAGTAGCTTAAGAATATAAAATAGATTAATCACGTCACACTTTCTGTGAAAACTAACTAATAAGTAAATTGTTCTCTAACAATTATACAAACTGAAATATAGCTATTTTATCACAATATTCCCTTTAGAAATGGTAAATTGGACCTCGAATATTTTCTAAGCAGATGGATACAAACGCAAGGGATTTTCAAAATAAGGGTTTTATAATATGAGAATCCAGTATCTATAAATTTTAATATTTAAAACAATATAATTTTTGCAATTAGTTTGAATGTGTTCATGTTTGGAGAATAGTAATTTATTAAGTGATGTCAGCATCTGAAAAAACGTGCTTTTTTTAGGAGATATTAAATATATTATTTAAAATTGTCGTGCATAATTTTTGAGTTTCCTGTACTTGGAAGTTAGGTTGAATGGTTTTTTGCAAATTAAGTTACCTAAATAAATCATCAAGATTACTTAAACACCTTTTGAACAATTAGCATAATATTAATTTTATTTAGTCTCATATGAAAAATAAGAAAAACAACTTGTTGAACCTTATTTTGTTCGGCAATTGTATACCAGCAAAAACTTATTTTTCATAGAAACTTTTTAAAATTTTATTCGGAAGAGAAAAAAAAAATATTTTAAATTAAGGAATTTTGTCAAAATAAACAATTACAAATTAACATCCTCCGCATAGAGGTGAAAATATGCCTTGAGATCAGCGTAAGTTGTCGAACTGAGGCATATACTAAGGCTCGACCTCCATTGGGGTGAAGATTTAAAAAAAGAGTGCAGGTTTGAAGCTCAAATGTCACCCATGTAATTCTCCTGTTGTGTAAAACTACCTAGTCCGTCGCCAGTAATGTTGGTGTTACTTCAAAGTGCGACGTTAATAAATAATCAATCTACCACTTTGAAACTAAATTGTCTATCTAAAATATCATGAAGGGCATTTAGTTTGATTCATAACATTTTCATTTTCTTTGTAAAAAGATAAAACAATTTCAATTATGGGAACACATTACGATTAAATTGACAAAAATCGGTCAAAAAATCAAATCTAATATTATTTAGCCTAAATTATTCTTTATATACTTTTTTATAACCTGTCAAAACTTGAAAGCTCCAAACTTAAAAATCGCAGAGATCTGATAGCTTTTACGTACGTTTTTATTCACAACCCAATGGCAAATCAAAATTTTAAACGGATTTATCTCCGATAGATAAAACAACTAGTTTGTCTTCATTTAAAATGCTAAGGCTTTTTTTTCTATTGTGAATAATGCTTTGAAAGACTTTTTACCTATTGCTAATAGTACATGTAACAAAAGTTAGTATGCATTTTTGAATCAAAGCAATACTTATTTTTATAAAAAAATAATGGAACTCAGAATTTATAGATTTTAAAGAAATTTTCAATAAGCATTCATAAATTCAAGTATAGGACGAATACCTATCATGTTATCGTAAAACCCATACCAACTTTTGTTATACATAGTTTGACGTACTTGTAAATCAAATATTATGGGTGTACGCAAATTTTTTTAGGAAGGATAGCAATTTAAAATCACTTCAACAAATTTAAGAATTTTCCATAAAAAATTATGACCTTTTTATGAAATTTGAACACAAAATCTGTTTTATGTAGTGTACACACATAAGATTCAACCAAAAAAATTTTGAAAACCCTTAAACTAAAAATTTTTGAGTAAATCGTCTCATGTCTCCTTAATATGGTTTTACATATATTTTTTAAATCTTTTTTTTAAAATTATATTACGAAACTCTTCTTAAAAATTCGTTGA
>BMAV01000499.1:0-30000 GCA_019973955.1 Trichonephila inaurata madagascariensis | reverse complement strand
CCTAACCTTAGATATAAATCTGTTTATATCTATATCCTTGCTGCAATTGATTGCATAAAAAATCAGTTCTAAATTAAACTGACAAAACTTTTACTTTGAAAAACAAGAAAATTCTACCATTTCTCTTTTCTTTTCTTTTTTTTTTACTTCATTTTAATTGCTTGAAGTTTCTCATTTTGTTTGAATTTCCTGTTGTTAAGAACTCGGATAAAGATATCACAAGATATCACGTGCCAAGTTGCTATTGCTTTACAAATGAACTCAGCAGTCACTGACAGGCATAAAAATTTAAATAAGTATTTTCTTAGTAATTAACTTTTTCTGAGACTTTGTCAAGGAAAAAAAATCAAGATTCGTTTTGCTTTTCTATAAGAATTCAAAGATAAAGATTTCAGTTTAAAATTCAATAAAAAGTCGAAGAAAAATTCCTTCTTTATGTCTGTTATTTAAAAATACTTAAGTGAGAGTTATAACTAAACTAAAAATTGCTTCTGACTCTAACATTTTTTTTTTCTAATTTTTTTTGACGTGATGTTTTCGTACTCGAGCATTGAAAAAAAATGAAAACATACAACTTTTTATTATTTCAAAGTAAGGAAATTGTTGCGGCAGAAAAATGTTGAGTACATATGAATCTTACAATTTTAATAAAACTCATTTGCATACTATTGAGGATATAAATTACAAGAAACTGAAAATTTTTTTCTAAGAATTTTAAATGTAGCTAGTTTAATATTCTTAGCCTGCTTACTTAATTCTCGAAAAAATATTTTGTCCTGTCTAACTGAATATTAAGGCTCAGAATTTTATAATTAATATTTCTTAATTTTAATTTTAATTGGTTTTAAAAAATGCACATTTAGATTTTTTTTAAATTTTCTATTAGAGTGAGGTTTTTAAAATAAATAGATTAATTTGATTTAATTCAAAATAATGAAACGATAGAATATATTTTCTGAATAAAACATGCAGATATAAGTTTTATTAGGCCTCAAAAAACGTGTTAAAAGCGTAAGCATTTGATACGGACTTTTCATTAACAAATAGTCCACCTTAGGTAGATAACAAAAAAATTATAGTGAATTAAATTATAATAAGTGAGCTTATAGTTCTGTACTTTTGACATTATTAGCTTGTACATCAGTCGATTTTTATTGTAACTAATTGCATGCATATTACTTTATATATTGAATAAAAATAGAATCGTTCCAAGGTAAAAAATCGGTAAAAGTTGATCGTCTTTTTATTTTACGTAGCTTTTAAATTTTTAGCTATTTATTTATTTGTTATTTTATTGTAATTAACTATTATTTATTTTATATTTATTTGCAGGGGTTTGGGGACTCTTATATCTTAAAATAAAAGCAAATTTGGAGATGATTAACAGAAAGTAGACTTATTAGTAATAATACTTAAAACCGAAGGAAAAAGGTCATTTTTGAAAAATATTACTGAATATATTATCATGTAATAAATAGCAACTAGATTGAAACTTTAAGCAAATACATTTATTACAGATTATTAATATTTCCAAAATAGTTATTTTTACTTAGGTTTACATGCAAACACATTTCATAATATCAACAACAAAATTTCCTGAATTTTTAATTAATTTTCTTTATTACCCTAACAAATCGTTAACATATACAGTAAGACCCCGCTTAACGCTGTTTCGCTTAGCGCTGTTTCGGTTTAACGCTCTTTTATTTGAATTGTGAGATTCCCCAAAATTGCACGCAGCGTTAGGTTTGCCAATATTCGAAAGAGTTTATCTGTGTTTCTTCTTTCCTGTGGTGTAATACGAAAGTATTTTTATCGTTTAAAAATTTGTTGACCTTATTTTAAGTATAAATTTATATAATATAATGATTTCTATGGTAACAAATATTACGATTTTTAGTTTTATCATGGCTGATAATAAAAAACACGAAAATAAAGCAACAAGCAAAATATTTCACTTGAAACTAGAATGCAAGTGATTAGAATATCAGATACTGGTGAACGTCAATCTCAAATTGCTGCATTGAATTTGGCAACTTCAACAATGAGGACCGTTCTTAAGAACAAAGAAAAAATATTTTCACTGGCAATTGCAACTACGACAAGCTCTGCAACTAGAATTACCCATTCTAGAAATAATAGAATAGAGGAAATGGAAAAACGACTTTCTATATGGATTGACGATGGAATTGAACGCAATATGCCTTTAAAGCCAGTCTGCCTTCTTGATAAAACGGCAGAAAATTGGAATACAGAAGAGACAATGTGATCTGAAATATTAACATTCTGACTTAGAATTTCATCTATTTTTATATGTGTATTCATTTATCATGTTTCTATGTTAGTAAAAAATAAATTTTTGTTTTAATGTTATAAAAAAACATAATTAATAAGTTTAGGGGTAAAATACCTGACCAATTTTCTATCCACATTTCCCCCTATCCCCATTATTTACAAGATGAGATACCCTCTTTTAACGCTTTTTCCTATTACGCTCAACTTTGATGGAACGTATACCCCACGTTAAGTGGGGTCTTACTGTACATATATATATATATATTTAAAAAAAACATTATTTGTTTCATAAATACGCTAGTTACAGTATTCATTCTTTCCAGGCTGATTAATTTTTAAAATTATCAAGAAACTTTTTTTCCCCTTCAAGAATTAAATGATTATCTAAAAAAAAACTAATGATACATTTTAACTACCAGTAGGATCAGACATTTCACGCTCTGCCTTCAAAGAAGCGTTCGATAAGTAGATGCTGAATATTGTTGGCAGGAGATTATCATGCAAACTAGGTATAGTCTTTGAGGCAATTCATCATTCTCTAAGCATTTCACGAAATAGTGGTTAGTTAAACTACTGTGGCAGGTGTGGAAAGTGTGCTTGGTTGAGCAATCATATTGATGACATTATTTGCCTGATTATTCTGTACTTCGAAATCGAAAGAGGATTATACCAATTTCCGAATATTGTCTGAGAAGGCTTTATCACCAAAGACACTCGAGCATTGTTAACCTTGTTATTCTGAAAACTATTTTATAGTAAACGAACATAAAATACACTACACAATATTCAAATGTTAGCTTTTTTACTTCAGATCAATATATTTTTAAGTGGCGGCAGACCATTAAAATTAATTTCTTAAATTGATAGCTAACGAACTAAAAATGGAAATAATATAGTAAAAGATTATTATGTATCACAATTTAAATATATTATATAAAAATCTATTATAAACTATTTTTTTTTAAAAAAATTAATTTTTAAACTATTTTAAAAAAATGCTCCTTGAGCATTAGTTTTTGAGATATGGACATAATTTTTGTTTTATATATAGATAAAATGCAAAATATATTGCATGGAATTTAAATTCAGAATAAAATTTGATGAAAAAACATAAATTTCCATACTATATGAAAAATTTCACCAATTATCACACTTTCTAGGTATTCAAAATAACATAAAAAATAAACCGCTAATTTTTTTAGAAAACTAATGCACAAATTTGTGAATTATATCAACTTTCAAAAGTTGTAAGCATTTTAAAGAGATATGATGTAATTTGAAACGCAAGGAGCATTTTACGTAATAAGGAAAATAAAATGAAAAATTTACGAACTAAGAAAAATGCCCTTTAAACATTTATTTGAGAATAAAAATAGTTATTAATAAAAGTGACAAAATTCTTTGGCATAATTATTATATGAAATATAAGAACCATTATTATATAAAAAATCAAAATCGAAATTTTTGACCAAAATTTAACATTGTGAATGTCCACCATCCCCTTAGGAATTCATATTAAATGACCAGCTTAAGATTTAATAATTTCTACAACAATTATTTTTACTCTGTAAGAACACACACGTCACTAAATAGGAGTTGGCTTTTATTTTTGCTTCCAGGTATGTCATTTTATGTTGAAAATTTGTATTATTATAGTAAATATTTTATCCTTCATGTAATTTCTGAGATCTTGTTTAAAGGTGAGTGAACTTTTTAAAGAAGCTAGAATAAAAATCAAAAAATATAAAATTACACGGTAAAACTTAGAGGAGATCGACTTAGTGTTTTTTATAAATAATCAATGATCATAGCTGACAAAAAGGAAAAAAAAAACAAGTAGGATTTCATGATTGTATAATACAAAGCATAAATTTCAATATCAAAAACTAGTATAAAGCTTTGAAATGTATTCCAAATTGTATGTGTAAAAGAAAAACAAATGTTATAAGAAAATGAATCATAAAGAGACAAAAAAAAAGCTCTCAAACGGAAATAATGAAAATAAATATAGATAATATAAAAAAATAGATTCAATGGTATATTTTTTAAAAATAAAAATAAATAAAAAAAACCCTTCAAATTTTGCTACACGATAAAATGTCCTAAAAAAGATGGACGTTCCGGGAAAACATTTAAACAGGTTTTAAAATTTGGGGCACCCCCCCTAGGGGGTGAAAACTTAAGGGGGGAAAGCTATCGGAAAGTCAAAAATAAAATATTATTTAAAAATTTATAAATTTACTAATAGGAAACAAAACGTATTCTGACATAATAAAAAAATTCACATTTACTCTGATATAGTATACTTATATATAAATGTATCGTACGTCACAATATATTTGATACAAATCAATACTGTTGAACAAGTTTAATAATTACGGGGTTTTTTTCAAGGGGTTTATCATACAAAATTTTAATACTTTTAGGGTCTGAAATGGGGTCTTTTTTGGCTTAAGCGTCAAATTATACATTATTACTACATTCAACACTTTGTTATTGCATGGGAAGGGGCGCGATGAAAATTCTGATTGAAAATTGGGTCGCGAATATATAAATTTGGAAAGCACTGATGTAATAACATTATATAAATCTCGTTCCGTTTCCGTTGTAACATTCAAAGTAAATGTAATAGACAAAACGTTTGAACTGCCTGTTTCATGACAAATACAGATATCCTAGAGAAGCGAAACTATAGGATTAATTGAACATGAACATGAACATTTTCTGCCTGGATAGTATTTGACAGGTAAACTTTGATACAGTCTTCCAAACTTTAAAAGATACACATGGAAATATCTTCTATTAAATCAGTAGGCACTTTCCACAGGAATATACATGATTTTCTTTTTCAAGACATATCGTCAGAAATAGTTTACGATTAGATAGCCGTAGATTGTTTGCCCTGCTTGGACACTAACAGAGAAGCATGGCTGATTTATGTTTAGATCTATTATTTTCCTTGAAAATTTGTATCATACGCAAAATGTACAAAAAATACCTATGAAAAGTAGGTTTGACAGAAACCTTGGATGCATCGCATTTTGTTACAGGAAACCAATGAGCGGAAACTCTACAGGAAAATTATTCTTCTCCACTGGTAATTTGGACTATGAACATCAATGCGAATTGTAATTTTTACTTCTTAATTCTGTTATACAATGCAGTGTAGCACACAGATTATACGATCTGTTGTTAGAGAGCTTTTTCTAATATCTTCTTTAGATGGCAGCTACGTTTGTCTATTATTTTTAATAAATATTTTCATTTTACTTTTTAACAAATTAACTCTCCTGAATTATGCACATTTTAAACAATAGTAATTTTTCAATTTATTTATTTATTTTTTGTCATTTTGAAATTCAAGACAAAACCCATTATGGGTTTTTATGGCCTTTAAAATTTCACAAAAACAAATACAAAAACTATTTTTACGTACAAAACGTTTGGGGGGGAGATAAAAAAATTGAATTACCGCCATTTGGGGCCCAGGGTTTAAAATTATTGGGGAAACAGCTGTTTTAGGGGGAAAAAATTGTTTTACCTTTTAAAGGCTGATTTCAGTTAATTTAAAGAAGGGGGAAAGGAAATTTTTCAGATATAAAAAAAATGAAATTTTATATTATATTCTGGCTTCCACCCTTAAAAAGCACAAGTTTTTTTCATATTTTTAATTTTTAACCGAGTTGAATCATTTTTTCTGGTGTAAAATGTAATTCGCTTTTTTTCTCCTTACCGTAATGCTAAATGGGCTATGCCTTCACGTATTAAAACGAAAAAGAAAGTATTCTTGGAATATTTGAATTTTTTAAAACCGTTATATTGTTAAAAGAGGTATGAGTTATAATATTACAAATTTACATGGGAAAATTTAAAATTTTTTGTCTGAAAATGGGATTTCCCTTTTTTTAAGCTCTCTACTTTTTCCGAAGAACCTTAATCAGGTAGTCGATGGACTTAGTGAAAATGATGTGTCTGGGGAAAATTTCTCTACCTATTGTGGGGTACAAGTCAGCCCAAGGACCCAAATGTTTTTAATGGGGATAATCGAAAAATGCGCCCCCCAACGTTGAAAACTCTTGTATAATACCAGGTCAGAACACGACGTATAACATGTGGTATTGTATTATTGTTTTGGTACAGTGCATTTAGCATGATTCGATGATAGAATAAAGCCACTGGATGTAAGATGTAAAAAATGTATCAATCTGCTTTCAAATTACCATCCTTCCGAACTAGAGATTAGCTTGTTGATTACCCAATGGTTGTTCTAACCATCACAAAAGATGAAGGGCTCCTATGCAGGTATCGAACGCAAGCATGTAACGAGGGTCATCTGCTTGCAGGTGACCCTGATCTCAGGTCTCATTGGAACCTGTAGAAACATATATGACCATCAAAAAACTGCTCTCGAAACTGGGACTCATCTGAAAAGGCAACATTTTGCCACTCTTGTATCCAGTTTGGTATTTCGGTTCACCAGAATCACCGTCTCTCTCTGTGAAGGTATTTTCAAAGGGAGTCGAAGAAATGGCCAGTGTACTGATAGTCTACACTTCAGAAAGTCATGCCCCTGAGCTGATACTGGGAATACGAACATACAATTGCTGAATAATGAACCGATGGTTGATATTTTGTAGGGCCGACCTCACAATATTGCTGCTAGTTATGAGATCATACATGCTATTCAGTATGACACTCAACAAAACCCGTACCATATTCGCGGAAGTGGTTGGTTCAAACAATTTTAAAGGCAATTTCTGGGCCCCAGTCCCGGGACCATCTCTCTCGAATTCTCATACCAGCTGGTTAGCATTTTTTCCCCCTTTTTTTAAGGGAAAATCCCAAAATCAAGAAAAATCCGACCTTCAAAAAATTTCAGAAAAGGAAATCCATACAATTTTTTCTTTTTGTATGTTTGGTGTCGTTTTTCCCACCTGATTCTTTAAAAGCCAAAGTACAATAATTGATCCCCATTTCCCTCTTTTTTTCCTTCATGGATTTTTATATTCGTCAGATTTTTTCTTCATGGTACTGAATTTTAATATCCAGCAATGTATTTTCATATATATTGAAAGCAAAATATAAAATACAAGAAAAAAACCCATGATGACAAAAAAATGTGTTAATCATTTTCCTATTTTGATATTTTGAAATTTTTTCTTTAAAGTTTCCTTATAAAAATTCCTTTTTAAAAAAAAAACGATACCGGCTTTTTTAATATTGTTTTTTTTTCCCCAGGGGTAAAAATACCCTATTGTTGATACTACGTAGTGTCTGTGAAAAAATATTTGTATTTTTTAGCAGTGTTAACCTTGCTATCTCTTAAAAAAAATCACTCCTGGGTAACTAATAATGCATGGGTTTCGCTATATTTTTCCCCCTGTACCATGTTTACCAACGTCGAAAAAAGTATCCATCTGAGAATGAAGATGAAAACCTGCAATGCATATAAATTGATGGGATAAAGTTTCAAAAGGGTTTCCCTTTAAATTTTGAGATGCGGAGCAGAAGAAATTCTTTTACAGAAGAAACCGGAAAGATTTTCGCTCTAAGAAATCCAGATGTTTTCGTAATAGGGTTTCTTAGCCTTAACACTTTCATTTCTATTTTTGAAATAAATATTGGTTTTAAAAAAAAAATCAGCTTAAAGTTAAAGAAGAGCTCTTAAGTGTGATAATATAATTTAGTGAAATAAAAATGTAAAGCTTAAAATATTTACAAAAAAAAATTCTATTTTATTGAAAAGAGTTTAGTTTAAAGGAATATGTATATGTATCCTTATTTTCAACATAATTTAAATTATTCAATGGAAAAAAATAATGTTTAAAAATTTCGCGTATAACAAAAGGTAAACATAAAAATGGGTTGGAAATATATTAAATTACTTCACACTGTTGTGATTTAAATTTTTGTTGACTTAAGTATTGTTATATGCTGTTTGTGTATTTAAAAAAAAAAGGGGTAAAAAAACATGTTTCCCCAATTAAAAAAAGGGGAAAAAAAAATAAAAATGTATTTTTTTTAGTTTAAATTAAATTTTATATATAGTTTTGTATAATCTCATAAGATTTGAAAGCTCTGAGTTTCTAAAAAAGTAGATTTATGATTTTTAACATTGGTTTTTTCGTTCCCATTTTTAAAAATAAAATATTTGGGTTTTTATCTAGAAAGAAAAAATGACTAGTTTGTCTTTTTAAAATTGTTAATGTTTTTTTCTATTACCCCCATGCTTTAATTTTTGTCCCTTGCCCAAATTTTTCAATGTGCGCCCCAAATTTTCAATCAAAATTTTTTCATCACCCCCCCCTCCATAAAATAGCAATGTTTTGATTTAAAAAAATAACGTACTAAAGGCCAACATTTCTAAAACTCAATATAACCTTTTAATTTAAAAACCCTACAATTCATTAAGATAAGTATTACATTTTGTGTATAATTTTGATATGACAAAACCCATGGGAGCCACTAGTAATTATTAATTTTTTGTTCTTAACAGGGTATTGATAAATTTTAAATTTTCAAATACATTTCGCAGTCCCGATGATTTTTAAGTATATTATATTAATGTAAATTTTATTTTTTACTTTTTAATTATGTTAGAATGTATTCTGTTTTACTTCCTTTAGGTAAATTTGAAATTTTTCAAATCTTTTTTTTTTTTCTTTTTTATACTTTGCCCCTTTTATAAAGGGGGGGATCCCCCCAGTTTGGGGAAAAAGCCGTCCTTAAAATATTAATAAATAAAGAAAAAATTTTTTTTATGCATTTTTTTAATCAAGGGTTTTTTAAAATTAAATATAATTTAATTTAGAAATTATGCACTATTTTACAGAATTTTCAATAAGCCTTCTGAAAAAGAAGTTTTGAAAATATATCAATCATGTTATTGTAAAACACATACCAACATTTGTTTATACTAAATTTCCCGTATTCGTAAATCAAATTTCATACGTGTTCAAAAACTTCCACAGCAGGAGTAGCATTCAAAGGATCATTTTATATTGTTTTTCCCTCTTTGAAAAATTAAATGGTTCACTTTTTTGTGAAATTTCGAGCAAAAAATTTGTTTTACATAATACACACACATAAGGACTAACCAAAAAAATTAAGATTTATTGAATTTAAAAAAAATGTGTAAATCGCACCCTGTCCTCTTAAAAAAATTGAAAAAAACGAGTTGGGATTCTTTTTTTAAAGGAATAGTGTGTAAATAAGTCATAAAGAAATAAAGGTTATTCAACAACAAAAAGCAAAAAAATCTTCACGTTGACATTACATATTTAAGATTATTAAAACATCCAACCCATTCTCAATTATACATACAATTACAATTTTTTTTAAAAAAAGTGGTTTATATATATATATATATTTTTGAAGTCTAGTGGCTGAGTGGTAGTATACGCGCTTCCACGCCACAGATTCAGGGTTTAAATCCCGGGTCGGGAAAGGTCGACTAAGCCTTTCATCCCTTCAGTGGGTCAATAAATGAGTATCAAGCTTTCTTGCAAACTGAACACTGGGGGTTTCATGGCAGACTGAGACAACTTGGCCGAAACATCTGCACATACACCCCAGCGACTAAGGTCACGTAAACTGAGATATGCTCAGTAGGTCTTGGTCCTTATGGATTGTGTCACCACTGAGTTTAGTTTAGTGCTTTATTTATTTATTTATTTATTATTTACTAATTTTATTGTAACTTTTTTGTATTTTTTAAATAAAATGTCAATCCGATTGAAATAAATAAAATATACACTTAAATTATAGCTTTTCCTTAAACTTTCCAATTATTGATACCAACAACTTATAGCAAATTTTATACACTAAAATATTAAACAATAAATGCAATTGTTTTGGTTTTAAATAAGAAAAATGGGATTGATATGTTTGAACGTTTTATTTAAATAAATTTAAATTGAACCAAGAAATGTGAAATGGGATTTAAGTATATATATGAATATATATATATGCATTTTTATATCTGAAAAAAATATAATGCTAGTTATAATTTTAAATTTAGACATAATACAAAACAACATTCGGTATCAACACTAATAATAAAATTTTAAAAAGGATTGAATAATAAAAAAAGAAATCATTGTGTGCTTAGCAAAAAATAAAAATCATCAACAAAAAAAAATGTTTAGTTGAATATTTTTAAACTAAAATAGACTGTCTTATAACTAGTTGAAATTTCATCTAAAAATAACCCGTTCATTAAAACTTGAGCTATAGAATGACATTAGAGCAGGAAACCTTATACTGATAGCGATATTTTAATGGAGGGAAAAACGCATTATTTATCTTTTTAGGTATCTGATGAAATATAATATCTTTTTATACCAGATATGCTGTTCTTTTTATTTATTAATTATATATAAAATACATGAGTTTTTTTTAAAATTTATTAATTAATTAATTATTGCAGCGCATTATTTTAACTTTGTTTACGAGTAAGAAAAACATTTTTGGAATTAACACAATGCTATGTGTTACAGCATTTTGCCACACCTTTTGCATTGGAATTAATTTTACGCAAATTTATAAATTTTACTTCTTTTTGTTGGGTTTTTTCAATGTTTCACAGCTCAGCACTTAGATTGCAATACCATAAAAGATATATTCAAAACGTGTAACATTTTCTTCGTGCATATGTTGAAATGCTATGCAAATTGTTAGCTTTTCCGCGCAGACGCACAAAATGTGTAATCTTAAGCTCTACCAACTATGCAAAAGAAAACGAATTCATTTAGAAATGTTAAAATTGTTCTTGCTTTGGTTTACATATTTCGCATTAGTAATTTTAACGCATTTCGAAGAATCATGCAAGCATTTCTCAATCCAGTTTATGAATTTGGTATTTAAATAATTGTTGCCTATAAAAATACTGATTATTCTCCCAAGAAATCGGTGATTGTGTCAGAAGTAACAAAGCATTAATAAAACGAGTCTTCAATGAACGATACAGAAGGGAGGGACTGACCGACATGACTCATTGCAACAGTCTTGTGGCAACATTGCACGGATGATAGCCTTATTGTCTACATGGCAGTGACGGATCACTGTAACCCATCAGGAACTTATTACAACAAACTTAATCTTTTGCAAAGCATTCGGTTGTAAATGTATCAATCAACATCATTCGTTGTACATTGAGATGGCTGAAAGATATCTATTATTAAGATTACACTTTCCCCAAAACTGCAACAGATTACGGCTACAATGATGTATTGAACGAAAAATATGGACAACGAATGGTATGGCACTGTATTTAAAAACGAATCCCACTTCTAGTTGTACCATTACTATTACAGTCTGGAGATACTGGGGAGAGATACTGAGTGTTGCTGCCTGCTAGCGGTAGTGGTTTTACAACTCGTTTTTGATATGGAGAGGTATTGAAATCCACTCTCTCTTCCGCCTTCAGTAATGATTGCAGTACAGTGATCAACCAAAACTATATCTCTGTGATTTTGGAACCTGCTGTTCTCTATAATTTTCGGAGCTTGTCTACTTTTACATGACCACGCGAATTCAAGTGCCATGTAACATTCTTCTACGTCCACCAAGTTGCATTGTTGTTGTGGCCTGCTTTTTCTACCAATCTATAGAATTTCAGGATCTATCGGAACATGATATTCTTTGATGTATCACATCAACTTTGGTTGTAAGTGGAACCAATAAATAACGCCGTACCGAACAAACATTCAAAGCCTCTTTCATCCAATGACGACCTTTGTACGATTTATAATCTCTCTAACAAATAAAGTTTTCCCTTGTCATACTTGGTCTTTCCTTTTGAATGGTCAACAGTATGTAGTAAAGCATGTATTGATATTAATGACAAGTCTTACACATTCGATACTATGTAACACTTTTTTTTTGTTTGAGATTATTTTTCGTTATAGAAGTAAACACACAGCGTGTTCAAAATACACATAATTATTATTCCTTAATAGCACAATACAAATATCTATTTTAAAGTATTTGATATTTTGAAGATTTTTAGAATTTCTTACTTAAAAATCGAAGTTAACAAAGCATGCATTGAATGCTCACGTCAGGAATCCAAAGGAATAAATATTGAAACTAGTTTTACGTTTTTTAAACAAAAAAGGAACACACAGTTAAATTGAAAAAAAAAACAATTTAAAATTGCAAATTGATTAAAATTATCATTAACAACTCCAAGTGATTATTTTAAAAACAGATATACACTCATGGACAAAAAAATAGTGCACCAGGAAATAATTGAGGGATCGAAACGAAACTTGGCATGAAGGCACATGCCGAGAGATATGCAGATGATTATACAAATGCAGCGTAATTGCGCATTACGTATACCCGGTAGAAGGCGTTAAACGTCGTTCTCTGTGGAGTATAAAACAGAAAACCAAAGCTTGTTTTAGTGTGCTGAATCATTTACAAAGGAAGAGCTGAGGTACACATGCCATTACGCCGTTTTCGAAGACAGTATGAGCAGCCGTCGCATTTTGAGAGAGGGAAGAATCATCGGCATGAGGGACCCTGGGTGGTCAGCTAGGCGAGGATCTCGTCAATTAGGCCGCTCTGATTGTGTTGTGAAGAGGTGTTGGGCCCAGTGGATCCGAGAAATGTCAATTATACGAAGACCAGACTCAGGACGCCCTCGACAGACCAATCGTAGAGAAGACCACCACATCATAAGAAATACAAACTTACATCCAACTGCTTCATCAGCCACTATCGAGGCACATATAGCATCTTCACTAAGGGCCATTGTGTCTTCTCGAACCATACGAAGGCGCCTGGCTGAAGGGCATTTGGGATCGTGGAGCCCATTACGTGTGCTGCCCTTGACGCCCATCCATCGACGCCTCCGTTTGTAGTGGTTCCACGCACGAGGAAACTGGACTGAAGCGGAATGGAACCAGGTCGTCTTTAGTTGAATCCAGATTCAATCTCAGCAGTGATGGCAATCATGTTCCTGTGTGAGACCCCGTAGTGAAAGCCTCAATCATGCCTTTGCTTTACAGCGACACACCGCTTCCACAGCTGGTGTGATGGTATGGGGTGCCATTGTCTACAATACAGGATCACCCCTAGAATTGATCCGTGGCACCATGACAGCCGAGCGGTATGCCCATGACATCCTGAAACCACATGTATTGCCACTCATGCAACGGCTCCCAGGAGCCATTTTTCAATAAGACAATGTTTGACCACCCACGGCAAGGGTGTTACAAAACTGTCTACGCATTGTCACTACTCTTCCTTGGCTTTCCCGATCCCCAGATTTGTCTCCAATCCAGCATATCTGGGTTCATTTGGGACTAAGAGTTGAGCATTTCATGAGTTTGAACGAACTAGAGGCAAGGTTACAGCAAATATGGAACGAAATGCCTCAAGACATCATACAGAACTTGTATAACTCAATGCCCGATCGTATCGCATCGTGCATTCGCGCTAGAGGGGAATTAAATCATCCGTTCTTTTGCTCTTTTTTCTGAAATAAATTATCCTTTTTTTCTTTGATTTTCTTATCATTTACTTCTATCAAAGTAGTCATTACGTATGTAAAATTTCGCTTCATTTTGATGACTCTTTCTTGGTGAGCCAATTTTTTTTTGTACATCAGTTACTTTTCCTTATAAATCACATGCTTCAATAAAAATAATAATCTAGATGTGTAATAAGGAATACAAATTTTGAAACAGAAATGCATTTAAATCTGTTTTAAAGTAATTTTTCTTTGTATACAATTAAAATAAATGAGCATGCATTCTGATATTTTAAAAAAGTTTCGAAGAAATATCTGGCAGTTAGAAATCTATTTAAATTGTGCATTTAAATGTACTAATTACTATAAATCACTTTAAATGCAGAACTTGCGTGTGTTATTAGCTAAGTATTCCTTAATGCTTTCGACATACAAAGCACTTCCAATTCAATAATTTTTAAATTTTCTGAAGAATATATTTTAAGGTAGAGGATTTAATATAGTTAAAATATTAGTTAGTTTAATATGTTAGTTAAAACATTAGTTCAGCTATTATTATATTATTTTAAGTTACAAATATTTTCAAAATCTTTCAACTTATAAATCTCGGATCTAAGAGAAAAAATAAGCATTTCTAATAAAATATTTAATATGTGTAGTATTTATTTAAATACTTATATTTCGAAAAATTTTAACATACACTTTTTTTTTTTAACTAACTTAGTTTTATTATTAATTTCAGTAAATTTTCATTTCAAAATAATTATTGAATTACTTGTTAGGCACGTAAATAAATTCATTGAATGAAGTGTTTCTTCTAATTTGTTATGTCAAATATCATTCATTTTTTTTTTTTTTTTTTAATAATGATGCATATGTTTTATAAAATACGCTAATATTTTTCTAACAAAAATTTTAATTTCAATATAATGTAGTCTAAAAGTTTTAATTTTTTGGTAAGAAATTTTAAAAAAGCTTCCTTTTTTTTTTAAAAAGTTTCATAGGGAATATTTCCTTTTAATTTTTTTTAGTTTCTTCAAAAAATTTTATCCTGAATTTAAAAGGTGTTTTTTGAAACTATGCCCCAAAAATTTTTTTTAATAACAAATGAAATAAAATACTGGAAAAAGAAATATTTTTCTTTAAAAATTTTAAATACAATATTTGAGTTTTAATTACAATTATTTGTTAAAATAACATTTTTATGTTACCAAATTTGGTTAATAACTTTTGAAATATAAATACATACTTGAGAACTTGTCATATATTTTAAATCAAATTAATAATTCTTATGTTTCTACAATAATTATATTTTATAAGTTAGACTGATACTGTTACTACTCTGATAATTAATAATAATAATTAATCCGTAAATTTTATCATAGTAGCAAAAGCTGTCGCATAAATATAATTTTATTACATCTAAATTTAAAAACGATAACGCATCTATTTCTTAAAATTTGAATTCAGCTAATGTAATCTAATGAAACATTGCAAAAATGCTAATAAATAAGTAACCTCGATAGCATATCATCTAAACGAAGGACTGAAAGAATGTATCACAACAATGGCGATACAGTAAAAATTTGATCAATATTTGTTTACATATTTCAATTCTACATAGTCTAAATATAACAATGGATTTATGAAACATTTCTTGGTACTACATAACAATTCTTTGTTTTCAAATTATAAATTCCCATTTAAAATAAACTAAAATCAAACCATTTTCGGAAAAAAAATGATTCTATAATTAAATTGTTTAATTCTAAAAACAGATTCTTCTACACAAAAAGTATGTATTTTATCAAATTAAAAAAAAATGTGTGCATCCGTTAAATATTTCAAAACTTTTAATTAGAAATAACTCCGCATAAGTGTTGTGTCAAGAGCTTAAAATGAAGGAATACATTATAAATACATATAAAAATCTCAAAACCATGGTTTTAGGCCTTTGTTTCAAATATTTTTGTTGATATTGATTAGCATACGTCAATATGAAAATATTTTCTTCTATTATCTTTACACTTAATCAAATAATATTTCCC
The DNA here is from genome assembly GCA_019973955.1 of Trichonephila inaurata madagascariensis. Classification (NCBI taxonomy): domain Eukaryota; kingdom Metazoa; phylum Arthropoda; class Arachnida; order Araneae; family Nephilidae; genus Trichonephila; species Trichonephila inaurata. Next base: position 14,178 of record BMAV01000499.1, on the reverse strand, counting down.
TTGAACTGAATTAAAGTACATAAAGTATCTGAAAGGTAAATTTTCTACTTCGATCTACATTTTCCTACTTTTAAGATTTAAATTTCTTGTTTAGTCGACAAAATTCTCAATTAAAATCATTACTGATAAATTCATAATTCAACACGTTTGAGTGAACTATGAACTAATGCGTTATAATTCATTTCTCTCTCTATTTTTTGACAGTGACTTCTAAAGGAAAGATATGTACTTAAGATATAACATATGCTTAAAAATAACTATTTTTAACATTATAGTATTTTTTCATAGAACATTTAATGAGTTAACTAAAGTCTTAAAGTAAAAAAGTTAAAAAAAAATTTATTTCAATACTTTTGGAGATGCACAGTCAGATTCAAAAATGAAAAAAAAATGTATTTTGTTTTGTTTTTTAAAAAAATATATCTAAATTAAACAAAAAAAAAGTATTATACATTTATTAAGGTAGCCAGCCTTATGACATATTATTCGAAATGAGAAATAATATTATACCCCGTTAAAACAACTGTTTCATTTATTTAAAAGTAATCAAGTTTGACGCGGAGGAGTTATAAAAACTTTGTGACGTCTCTCGCGTCTTTCTGCTAACATAACTCCTATGTTTTTTTGAGGGGCCACGATTAATGGCAAAACTTTTCCAACCCAATACCAAGAAGAAAAACCAAAAATATTATGCAAATGAGATATACTATAAAAGGATAGAAGCTTTGATGATAAGAGATAGCGAGGCAAGCTTAGAGATAGTTTAGTGTAGAATCATTCTGATCGTTAGTGCGGCTAGTTTAAAGATAGCTTGGTGTGTAGTCTTGCGGGTAAAAAGAGTTAGCAGTCCGATAGTTTTAGAAGGAATAGAACCCCTAATATAAAGAAGTCAGAATTTTTCTTTTTCCCAAAGTAATTAAAAGCTATTTTTCTTTTGGGGGAAAAGGGAAAGGGGAGATCTGAAAAAGGTAATATTTGATATAAGTAATTAGATGAATAGGATTATTAATGATAATTGAGAAAAAGGATCTAGTTGCGTATCTGACTTAAATACAGGGTTTTTTAATTTGGGTGTTAACTCTCACTTTAATTATAATTGTCAAATTAGAAATTAAGTAATATAAGTTATTCTTAAAAAAGTTGTTTTTAAGAAATCCCATGTCTCATCTTTTTGATAATCCCACACCTCTGGCTTCGCGGGAACCGGCAGGGCCTGGTCATCACAGGATGGCTATGTCGCAATGGCCCCCGGAACTTATATAATTCTGGGTTAGGTAATGTAGGGGGTACGGTTCTACCTGAAATGTATTTTTCAGGGTCGGGAAAAAAATTGCAGAGTTTTCGAGTGTATCGATAATAACATACAGTTACTTGAAATCCCAAGTAATCGGGTCATGTGCTTACTTAAAAGTCATCTCGGGGAAGGGGCCCAAGATTGGGTATTCGATTTTTTGGTTGTTGTTAGTGCAAAATACAGCCACGGTTTTGCGAAATAAACTAAATTTAGCAAAGGTTTTTTTCCCGCGGCCCAAAAATAAAAAAAAGAACTACAGCCCAATTTTTTTTATCCCCAGCAAGGAAGAAATCGGGATCCTACTGATTTCGTGTATAAAAATTACAAAAAATAGAGAAAGTTTAAATTGGGAATGCCCCAAGCAGACTTAGTGGATCATTTTTTTAGTTCGACTCGAACCACAGATACGGGACTATGTGGGAAGTAAAGAAATCCAAAAAACCCGATACAATTTTTAGAAGTCTTGGCTAAATTCGAAGAGAGATATTCTTGCAAATTAAAAAGGGGGTTATAAAGAACATAAAAAAAAAGGGCAAGGTCAAAATGCGCATGGGATCCCTTTTTAAATGTAATGGAGAAACTGGAGGAATTTGAAGTAAGCCTTAGACCAAATAACAGTAGAAATGGGGTTTTACGAGAATAGCCTAAAAAATAATAGAGGGTTCGAGAGGAATAGGTTTCAGAAATAATGATAAAAGATTCAGCAAAAGGGTTACTCATTTCGAAATGAGCGAAATTATAATCTTAATAGAGGGACCGTAGAAATAAGGGTTCGGTGAAAATTTAACCGAGGCAATAGGACGAAAAGGGGGACGATTAAATATTGTAAAGGTTAATGTTTAAAACCCCTTCAAGGGATGTCGACAAGAGAAATTAGATTTTTCTCCGATATGTATATCACCCGTAAAATTTCCCCCCACGTTCCTATTTTTTAAAATTAACCCTTTTTTGGCGAGGGACCCCGGGCAGATAAATCATTTATATGGGAAGAAGTATATAGAAAATTTTTTTTCTATAAGAAAATTTAAAAAAACCCGGAGCCCAGGTAAAAACCAGCACGGGGTGCAAAAATCCCAAAAAACAGGGATTGTAGAATTGAATATTGGGATTGGACAATTCGAAAGGAATTGGTCATTTCATGTGTTGAAAGATTTGGGAAATCCCCATGTTTTTAAAAAATTATCGTTTTTCATAAAGTGCGTAAAGAATCGTATTGGTTTTTTGACCAAAAATCTTTAAAAAATTTCCCAGATTCTCAAATAAATAAGGTGGTTAAACCCAATTTAAAAAAAGGGAAAAGGTTGAAAAAAGATTTATCTAAGAAAAAAATTGGGGAGAGGAAAGAAAAAAAAAAAACTACAAAATTTGTTTGGTAGTTTTTAAAGGGTTTTTTTTCAGACAAACCAGGTCTTACTCATGTTTTATCCCCATGAAATTAACGGAGATAACCCACCAGTAGTTTAAAAAGGGCCCCCATAGGTATGATCGAAACTAAGCAAAATAATTTTCACATAAAAAAATGTTACAAGAGGAAACGATTGTTCCAATTTCCCCCATGCGTCACCTGTTGTTTTTGGGAAAGAAAAAAAATGGGTTACCACCGGAAAAAACCCGGAAGAAATATAGATTTCAGACTATGAAAATTAAATTCGATCACAAAGCCGCTTTACCCTTACCGTTAAAAAGATGATTTATTAAAAAACCCATACCATATCAACAAAAAATTGTATCCACAAGAAGGGGTATTTCAAATCCCAGAAAACCCCCAGTGATATTGTTAAGCCCCGCTTTTGGGAGAAAAAAGGGCACTTAGGGTTTTCAAGCGGATGCCATTGGGTTTTTATCGGGAGCAGCCCCCAAATTTTTTAAAAAAGGCAATTGACTTTAATCCAAAAACCGGTGATGGGGAGGTTTGTGAGTGTTTACTTTGGATGACGTGATAACCCGTCCCCAAAAATTCCTCACCATGTTGAACTTTTAAAAGGGAATTTTTTTCGTTGTTAAAGGATGCAGGATTGACTTAAAAAAGGGAAAAAAAATGTAAATTTGGGTGCGATGAATTGAAATATTTGGGATTAATTATTGGAAAAGAAGGAATTAAAACGGATGGGAAAAGGTTGAGCTATTCAAGATGAAACCCCCCCCGTAACTAAAAAAGGTTTTCCAAATTTTTTTTAGGTATGTCCCAGTGGTAGGGAAAATTTTTTAAAAATTATGGGATATTTGTGAGCCACATAATCTTAAACAAAAATTTTAAAAAAATTTTGTCTGGTCCAATGAAGCAAAAAAAGGCATTCGAAAAAGTCAAGGAGGCGGTAAAAAAAGCGCCAGTTTTAAAATTACCAAACTTTCAAGAGCCATTCGAGTTATTTCGTTTGCCAGTTCGTTTGGGTTTTAAGGGGCAGTACTTTTAACCAACAAAAAAACCAGTGGTTTTTTGGTCACTTACACTGAACAACGCAGAGAGGGAATTACACAGTAACCGAAAAGAGAATGTCTAGCAGTAGTATGGGCGTTGAAAAAATTTTAAATATTTAGGAATATTCCCTTAAGGTAAAAACCCGGGATCACGCCCATTAACACGCCTAACACATGGCAAAATTTCATAGGATGATTAATGGGCACTAAAGGGAGAATTCAATATAGAATGGGAACATAGACCGGGAACTCAAAAATGGCTGACATTCTTTTAAGGAATCCCAAATTAAAAAATATTTGGTGATAAAATTAATTGTGCCATAATCAGGGGTTTGGTACTTACTTCGCGGGGAAAAATTAATAACACAACAGAAAAAAAGGCCTTGGGAAATTAGTTTATATCTATAGATATTTTAGAAAACCCGGGAAAATAAATCGGGTTAAAAGCAACGATATGAGGGGAAATTTTACGATTTTTCCCTTTTTAAATTTAAGGATTGTTATTTTTTTCCGAAACACGCAACGTCATTAGGGGAAATGCGTGTTAATTCCGTCCTTTTAAGGGAAAGAAAAAAATGAGAGAATTTCTTTACAAACCAATCGCTGGGGGGCAGGCAGATTTAAAATATCATAAAAATTCGGGACGTTTTTTTATTTCCCCCTACATGAGAAAATTTTATTGATCAATATGTTCACATGCCATATGTCCCAAATTAATAAATATAAAAACGCGTTACCAGCTGGTCGGTTAAAAATTATATAAAAATTTTCCAAAGATAGTGGGCGTTAGATTTTTTTAGGCCCCTATCCTATATCGAGAATAAAAAGTAACCCTATATTTTAGTAATTTCCGATCATTTCAGCAAATGGGCTGAAATTTAATTTTTTAAAAAAGGCCCCATCTCGTATAATAGCGGATATTTTTTTTTATAACTTTATATCGCGTTTTTTGGGGGTCCAAAAAAAATTAATAATTAATTGGTCCCCAAAAATTTTTATCCGAATTTTTTAGCACTTAAGTGAAAGATTAGGCATAAGGGCATGTGAAGACTTTTTTGCATATCGACCACAAACAAAACCCGGGCTGAAAAAAGTTAATCGAGATATGGGGCAAATGATTTTTCAAATTATGTTAATGATCAACACGATACTTGGGATCCCAATTTTACGTAAATTTGCTTACGCTATTCGTACGGCGGGGAAAGAAACAAACGGGAAAAAAACCCGAATTATTTTAAAGGGCGAAAAAATTTATTAAACCCTTTCAAAACTAGGATATCGGAAAGGGTTTAAAATTTTAAAAATTTAAAAAAATTGAAAAAAAAGGGTTTCAGGAAAAGACTAAAAAAAAGGGGGAAAAATTTAAAAAAGGAAAAGGGTGGGAAAAATATTATAATAGACGTAGAAAAGACATAAAAAAAAGGTAAAAAGATTGGGTTTTTATTAGAAACACACCCCCCGTAAGTTCAGCAGCTAACAAAGTATGTGCTAAATTTAAACAAAAAATTTTAGGGGCCTTATAGAGTCTTAGAAGTTAAGGAAGTTAATAATATTGTAATATGGAAATCAGGAAAAAGATTAACAGTTAACGTAGATCAAATAAAAATATATCTAAAGGAAATGTGATGGGGGTCGAATTAGGAACAGGTATCCCCCAAAAAGAAAGATCAAGTCAGGGGAAAATAGTACTTCGGAAAAAATACATCCAAAAATTAAAAAGATCACAATATGAGAAAGAAAAAAACCAAATTTAAACGTAAAATTAGAGGCAAAAGGGATTGGTAACCAATCAAATCAATATAAAAAAAAAAGAGGACCCCATAAAACAAATCACTGGTCAATCATACCTAGTTCATTTGGGAATGAAAATAAAAACAAAAAAGGGTTTTGGGTATAATTTGGGTATTAAAAAAATCCCGGTGTGTCGGGGGAAAGGACCCCCAAAAAAAAGTGGGAAAAGAAAGGGGAACAATAAAAATAATAAAAAACAAAAGTCATCCAGTACTATTTTAAAAAACAGGAAAAAAAACAGAAAGAATGCACAAAATTCCAAATAAATCAACTTACAGTCCCAAGGCCACGACGGAGAAACAAAAAACCCCGACCAGCCAAAAGGGAAAAAATTGGGAAGTCAAGGAAAGGACGACAAAAAGGGGATTACAAGCCTTACAACAAGAAATTCCCGTACAACCGAGGAAAAAAAAGAGTGATAGCACCTCATCGTTGGGCGTGAATGTGGGGGGAAAAACATATAAAAAACAGGTTGTATTGTTTCATTTTTTATGATCTTCCAACAAGTGGTCGGGTTATTGCAAAAAAGGAAGTCTCGGGGGATGCTTGGGTTTTAAAAGTCAAAAAACTACAATGAGTGTTTATTTTAAATTTTTGGGAAATTTTGACTTGTTAAAAAAATTTTTTTTTGAAGAAAAAAATTTGTAATCCCCCCACATTTGTTTGCTTCGATGGTTATTCGTGAAGATGCAAAAAATTCCTTTGGTTTTTTGTTATAAAAGTTTTTTGAAAAAAAGTTTGTAATTGTATAATATGTGTATATATATATGTTGTTGTATTTTTATGTATTTTGGGGGCATCTGGTTCAGGGGGAAAAGCGGCGAGTAAAGGGACCAACAATAATAAAACGGGCTGCGCGGGTCATTGGGGAGTTTTTGTTGAAAAGATTTGGGGATGGAGATGAAAATTTATTTGGAAAAATATAAATAATATATATTTAATTTGATTGATATTATGGAAATAGAGACTAAAAAAAGGTTTTTCATTTCAGGGAGACTACCCCAAAAACTTGAAAAGTATGCAATTTATAGCTTCAACAAGAAAGGGGGCGGGGAAATACCAGCTCCATATGAAGGGGTTAGAGTCAAAGATTGGGTCTGCGCACCCAGAATATTTGTTTTTAGAAATTTTAAATGTATAAATATTTTAAGAAATTGGGAAAGTCAAAAAATGAGGGGGATAAATTAAACAGTAATTATTAATGTTGGCCTAGTTATTAGGAAAAATTTTTTGTCACGAGTTTAAATTTAAATTGAATATTAAAATTTAATTCTAAGATGAGTAATGAAAAAAAAAAGTCAAGATAAATATTGGGAAAATTTTAAAAAGTTAAAATTTAAGATTAAAATTGCAATGAAAATTAAAAGGGCAAGATAAATATTGGAAATTATAAAAGTTAAAAAAAGGATTTAAAAATTAAAATTTTAAAAAATCAGAAAAACGAAGAAATTTAGAAATAGAGATTTAGACACGTAATTTATTAAGGGCTTTAAAAACCCAAAAAAAACACGTTTTTTTTCTTGGAGGGTTTTTGACGTCTCTCCCCGTCTTTCTGCAACATTCTTGTTCTTTTCGGCCCGATTTAAAGGCAAAACTTTTTTCCCAAACCCCAAAACCAAGAAGATAAAAAAAAGATATTATGCAAAAAGAGATATACTATAAAAAGGGTAAAACTTTGATGATAAAAAGGGGTGGGGGGCAAGCTTAGGAAGGGTTTAAAGGGGGGAATCCCTTCTTTATCGTTAGTGCGGGTAGTTTAAAGATAGCTTAGTGTGTAGTCTTGCAGATCAAGAGTTAGCAGTCCGATAGTTTTAGAAGGAAATAGAAGCCCCAAAAATAAAGAAGGGCAAAAAATTCTTATTCAAAATGAATTATAGCTATTTTCTTTAGGTAAAGGAAGGGGAAACTGAAAAAAGGAATATTTGATATAAAAATAATTAGATGAATAGGATTATTAATGATAATTGAGATAAAGGATCTTTGTTTGCGGATCTGACTTAAATACACGGTTTAATTTTTTTGTTAACTCTCACTTTAATTTTTAATTGTCAAATTAGAAATTAAGAATATAAGTTATTCTTAATAAAAGTAGTATTAAGAAATACTATGTCTCATAAATTTTTATAATCCCCCCCCTGGGTTACGGGAACCGGAAAACATGGTCATCACAGGATTTGGGTATGTCGCCAAATTTAAAACGCGATACAAAAATTTTTTTCCCAAAAATTTTTTTTAAAATTCGTTTCTCTTTTGGGAAGGGTTTTACTATTACAGACTCTTACCTAAAATAGTGAAACACCAGCAACAAAATCACAAAGGAGATTTTAACATTATTGTTTTTCACTATTTCTCTTTATGTCCAAAATGGAATAGCATATAAAAATATATCAATTTGTCACTGAGAAGAAATGTTTTTAAGCATTTAAACAAATTACCTCACATTTCTACAGAAAGCTTTCACAAAAGCAACATATGTATATTAAATGGTTTTACAACCTTCATTTGGCTAACTGTATTATCATAACTATCTAACTGTCTGATATCATAAACATAAATATATTAGAAGGGAATGTAGGTAAATTACTATAAAACAATAAAAAATTTTAGTTTATGCATCTATAATTTTACTTAAATTCGTATAATTTTACTTACGACTCATTATTATCTGTGCTATTTGTAATTAGTATTCTACAATAAATTTGTCTGAAAATAAATTTGGAACTAAATAATTATTTAGAATATAGAACTTTATAGTAAAATTGTTCAAGAAATTTTAATACTGCATTTGCAAGGAAGACTAGAGGACTGCTATTTTCATTCTATATCTAATGTACTGTTAACGTGATGTAACAAGTACGAAACATATTTCAATACCATATGATTATCGCTGACTCCCTTATGTAATAACATTGCATGTATATATATATATATATATATATATATATATATATATATATATTTTACTATTTCTACAATGTATATAAAGTGTGCAAAAGCAACATCATATCCTAATTTTGTTTTGGGAGTTTTGGTTGATGAAAGAATTTTAATGTTCGTTTTGAGTGAAAAACATTACAACCGTTTTCACATTAGAGCAGCATTTCTCAACGGGGGGCCCCCCCCTTGAGGGGCATAACCTACAAGGGGGTTTAATTTTTAAAAAGTTGCTAAAGATTTTCAAAGCATTTTTAAAAATTTACTGAAAGTAAGCAAACAAAATATTTTCTGTCATAATAAAATATAAAATAGACAATTTATACTGATATAATACACTTTTAAAAAGTATTGTATTACAATTTATTTTATTATTGTTTAACAATACTAAGTTAAGAACAAGTTTGATAATTACCGGCCCCCATGGGCTTGTATTAACAATTACTTGATGATTTTTTGGTTTATAATTAATTCTTTAAAACTGCCTATTAAAAAGTACGCGGTTTGGCCTCCAATGTCACGGTTTTCCACAGACGCCCCGTTTTTTGATGTTTTTCAGGGGAGGAAAAAAGGAATAAAAAGCGGCCTGTAAAATAAGTAAACATTGAAAAAGACTGTAAAGGCCCTTTTTACCATTCCCAAAAGCCTTAGGAATAATTTTATGGACAGCAGTACACAGAAGAGATCGTTTCGGGAAAAACGTTTTATACGTCCAGAAGTTTAATGCTTTGGGTGAGAGAAAAAATTTATATACGTGTTGCCCTAAAGGGTTTAAATCGTATTAACTTTGCGTAAAGGTATAAAAAGTAATTTATAAAAGTTATAGTGTGGAGGGGGGCACGATGAAAATGATAATTGAAAATTGGGTCGCGAGCATTGAAAGCTTGAGAAGCACTGCATTACAGCTTTGAATTTTGTGTTTAGGCATGGGTATCCCACGGGATAACTCAAGGTTTGTTTAGTTTTTTCAAAACCACAATTTTCAGATTTAAGATAAAGACTCGTTGGGTAGATTGAGGGGAGGATTCCTCAAGCAAAAGTCGTCATAAACCTAAATGTTTCACTGATGGGGAAATCAAAATTGAGAAACTATTTCAAACAACGGTTACTTTTTTGGAAGACCTGGACAGAAATTTACAACATCTATGGAAGATCGACATTTCACAATTAACGCACGTTGTCACAAGAACATTACAACTAAGGAACTTGCTCAGAACTTTACTTCTGAAAGTGGAAATACAATTTCTAGGCCAACTATTTACAGACTCTTAGCTGAGAAAGCTCTTTATACCTTGCGGAAAGTGGTATGCTTCTCTCTTAGCCTATCACAGATTGAAAGGTTTTTAATATTACGTATATTGTTTTTAAAAATTAAAATATTTTTACATTTTGAAAAGTAAAGAACAATATTTTTATAAACATTGAAATATTTAAATTTCCCGGGAAATCCCCCCCTTCAACCAGGGAAGGAGAAAAAGCGCTTGGCCCCGTACTTTCGGAGGATACGCACGCAGGGCCGGTCGAATTTCCATGTTAAGTGTTATATATATATATATATATATATATATATATAAAATTATTTTTTAAAAATTAAAGTTTTAAATGCAATCAAATACGCTAAAACTTACAATTTACTATCATTGATAATATCTGAACATGTAGTACAAATATTTTCGCTATATTTAAAAAAATACAATTGTGAATTTTAAAGAAAATGTTTTCATTTTAATTTTTAAAAAAATAGATACACTTTCAAAAAAAATTGACAAAAATCTCATACATTTAAATACGAATATAGAAAATTTTAAAAAAACTTAAAATTATTCAAAATATGAACAGAAATTCATAGAGCAATGGATCACGAACATTTAAATGTCCGAATCTCTCGAAAAATAAACATGTGCAATTGTTTATATTCATAAATATCTCAGATCTAATTAAAAAACCGGGGCTGAAAGCACATATTGAAGTTCTTTTTTGATACATGGGTTTTAACTGACATCTAGTGCTTGTAAAAATTAATATAAAAACGTTCCTAACTCTGATCACTCCGGTGTGATCATGGGCCTACAAGGAGGGAAAGTTCAGTCGCATATATGATATCGTGGGCCTTGAAGGGAGAAACGCGTGATCACGTATATGTGATCATGGTCCTGAACAGATTAATAATATTAAAATTAAATGTTTCTCTTATATCAAAAGTATTACTTTTTCTTTTATTACCCATAATACACTAAGTTACATCAAGGTAATCTTTCTTCATTTTAATAAAAATAGTATGTATGTATATGTGAGAAATTTTTTTACCTAAATTATTGCATTAAGACCAAACGTAATGTAGTTTAATTAAAGATACTACTTAATTTTTTAAGTAAAATTTAACATTTTACATGTTTTAATTACTTAAAAAATGTATCTTCCGTTCTTTGTGCATATGAGAGGAACTGCTTGTAAAATGTTTTTCCCTTTTGATTAATTTCTTGAGAGGTAAAAACTCAGTTTTGATGATTTTTTGGTTTTTAAGTTCTATGTTAGTATTTTTTGCTTGTATATTATTAGAGAAATATTATTTCACATTTAATTAGTGTTTAAGAAGCAAATAATAATTTATTTCCTTTCAATTAAGACTCATTTGATACAATAATAATTCATAAGCTAATACGATTATCACATTGCATTTGCAAGGCCATCGCTACATATCACAGTATACGATTTTTTTTTTTCAATATTTTTACTGTTTTAATGTATCTCAAAAAGTTAGAAAAAAATCAAGTGTCAATGTGTATAGAATGCAAAATAGCAAAATATTAAATATTAAATTATATATATTATAAAAATATTACAAGTAAAAAAAAAGCTTTTGATGACTTTTTTTTTTAAGAAAATTGTTTTGCAATAAACTTTTCACCCTTTAGTTATATATAAGTGCTGTGTACAAATTCCATTAACTTGCATAATTTACAACTGGTAGACATTTTTTTTTCTCGCTTAGAAGTTGTTTTTTTATTAATGAATATAATTTTTTAACCTGTGGTAATTTTTTTTTTAATACGACTGCATTTTGTGAAATTTTTATTTTATAGTTCTTTTTCCCCTTGTGCTCTATTTACTCTTTCGTTGTTAAAGTTTTAAACAACTTTAAAAAATTAATAAGTCATTATACACATTTCTAAATAGATTCTTCTTAAAAACACACACACACGCACAAAGATGAGAATGTTTTCGCGCACATCCGATAACTAAAAACAGTCCATTTAAACGAAAGAAACTTGTTTTCAAAATATTTCGGGCTGAAGTCAACACTCAATAAAATATAATCACATTTTTCTTATATATAGTTTTCTTTATTGTTTTTTTTATAATGTATACATATTTTTAATTTTGTATATAATTGACGATATTTCACATATACACATTTTTGATCTTTAGTACTAACTTTATTTTTACCAGTTTGCTAACATTCTTTTTCTCCTTACTATTTTGGAACTATTGCAATAGTTTGTTTTGATTGTAAGTTGTACTATTTATATATTGCTAAGCATTGCTGAATATTTCAGTTATAATCCTTTCCGATCCGGTGTAAAATCCAGGAACCTGTAAGCCTATTTTCGGATAAATTGTGATAATCCTACTTGTGCTTTTTTTTCCTCAAATAGAAATTTGTTTGAAAGCTGTTTTCTTAAATAATGTTCCTTTTAGCTATTTATACTTATTTTAATAGTTAATTAAGGATTAGTAATTGAGCTGATAGATTTTTTCTTGTTATGTTATTTCTGGATAGTATATTTTTCAACAATGTTTCACTCAGAAATACAATTCATTATTTTTAAATTAGAATATTTTTAAGACTACATTAGTTTTGGAAGAAAGACAATTTATTTAAGCTTTTTTAAAAATAATCTTCATCAAATTTTCAAATTAAGTAAGTAAAATACTTGTATCAATTTTTTTTTAAAGTATCCGACTTCATTCGGCACCGTGATTTTGCAAAAGAGCATAAATGGATAATTTAATAAATATTTAGTGTCACTTAGATTAGAATACATGCATAAAACTGTTTTAAGGACATTTTGATAAAAAAAAATATTTAAATACAATATTTTGGCAAAAAATTAACTTAGAATAATATTTTTTTTAAAATATTCTCCTTTTGTGAAAAATGCTTCTATTATAATAATATTTTGCCTGTATATACCTCAGACCTCTCTACAGAAGCTCAACTAGAATTATTGAAATATATAACTTAAAAGTGGATTTATCCATATTTAACGACAACAGAGGGGAGCAATTTTAAGAAAAAAACGCAAATAATTATTTCAATTGGTTGTAACTCTGAAAATAATGTGAATTTTTCAAAAATTCTAGTTGAGCCTCTGTTGAGAGGTCTGAGCTATATATAGGAAAAATATTATTACAATAGAACGATTTCTTACAAAAGAAGAACATTTTGAAAAAAGATTATTCTAAGTCAATTTTTTGCCAAAATATTGTATTTAAATAATTTTTTGTCAAAATGTCCTTAAAATAATATTTTGCATTGTATTCCAATCTGGGTGACACTAAATATAATGAAAATTATCAATTTGTGCGCTTTTTTAAAATCATGGTTCTGAACGTAGTCGGATACCTTAAAACAAATAGAGCTATTTGAGACCAGTATGAAAACCATTCCCAGAAAATATAAACACCTCAATTATTCTATTCATTATGTAAAAGATAATGTGGTATTAAAACTTCAATTCTTCACATCAATAATTCATTGCGATCAAAGCCATACTAACCCTGCACTCAAAGTGACCTATTGAGGGATATTATCACATAATAGCCCTTGTGTGACTGCGAAGAAATGAGGCATAGAAAGAAAATCGGAATCCTGAGTTGTTTTGGCTCTCCAAGTAATGTTTGTAAGCGAATTTCTTTTTATCCCTCTTGCACTGATCGATTAATGAACCTATGTGCTGTTGTCTTCTAGGTTACCTATGGAAAAAAAAGCAAGTAAAAAATATTGGAGGAAGGTATTGCTTTTTGGGGAAGGCTGACTATGAATAAACGTGATGGGAGAACAAGGCCAATAGATTTTATTTGAACGATTCCCATTAAAAGAGGCCGACAGTCTTTCCTGTTCGGAACGTGCCCTCCAATGAGAAAAGTCAATTCCGGGTTGGGAAAGGGAAGTAAAAGAAAAGGGAGACAGGGATTAAGTTGTGAGGGGTGATCTTCCTCCATTGACAAGTACAATGTTCTACAAGTAAGATAACTGTGGTCAAAAACCTTTTTAATAGCATGTCTCGGAAGAAATAAGTTAATCTGCTAAATTTATTTTATTGCCTTAAGATAGTTTTGGAAAAATGAATTTGCAACTTTTGTTAGAAGTAAATATATTGTAACATAGAACAATAAATCCTAAAATTATTTATCTTTTTTTTTTTTTCATTTTTCAATTCCTACTATTAGTTCACACTCTCTATATATTTATTTATTTATCTTGGTAGAATTTTCAATCGTCACTAAAATACATTTTAAAGCGCTCAATTGAGCTGGAATTTTATATACATGATTATTTTGGATGGCAATACAGTAATCTAATTATAATTAATAAAAACTGATTGATTAAACTAATTTCTCAAAGAATTACAAATACAGTCAAGTTGGCATCATTTTTGGCGATTTAGAGACCATTTTGGTGACGATTCAAACCTTTAAAAGGTCTATTCTTAACATTTTAAAACGCCTTTTCAAAA
>BMAV01000496.1:0-45283 GCA_019973955.1 Trichonephila inaurata madagascariensis | reverse complement strand
AAAGTTTTAAATTTCCCCGGATTATATATACTCCTTTCCAATACATTTTTTCTGTGCCTCTATCAGAAACCTATTCAGACAAATAAAAAAAGGATTTTGACAGTGCCGGAAGGTTTTACTTATTTCAAGAATTTGCTTATTAATTTCTTTCTCGGTGGCATTGGGGACAAAACGCGTAATTTTTAATCCCATTTAAAAGGATTAATTATCAAGATGTTTACAAATTAACTCAGAGGGGGGTTAACTTTTGTATAAAATTTTTTAAATGAAAAACCCATGGGATCATTGGAAATTATTTTAATGTTGTTCTTAACATATTTTTAAATTAATACAAAAAATACTTGGCAGTACGGATAACAATTATAAGTGTATTATATAAGTGTATATAAATCCGTGTTTTATTTTTTATTATATCAGAATGTATTTTGTTTGTTTACTTTTAGTAAATTAAAAAATTTTTGAAATAAAATCTCCGACTTTTTAATAGGTTTGCGCCTCCTTAGTAGAGGTATCACGCTTCCCTGGGGACGCCCACAGTTTGAGAAACTCTGCCTCAAATATTTTGTGGAGATAAAAAATCATTAGAAAAGATTTTAGCTGAGAAAAAACTATGAGATTCTGAAAAGACGAAAAATTTAAGTTGCCTGAAAGGAAAAGAAAGGATGTAGAACAGAATGACACCAGATAAGTTAGTAATTGTATATTATAATTTAAATCTCCTGCGTTTCAATTCTCCTTCAAAATCAGTACAAACTTTTCGGACCCTTTGGATCACTATTGTATTTTTTTTATAAAACGGGGATATTATTTTTTTTTGGGAGTTCTATATTTGCATGATCTTTGAATCTGTATTGTTGTGGATTTGTACACGTGTGTTGTTTCCTGTTAGATGAATATCTACTGTAATTACCAGAGAAACCCAAAATAAATTGCAATATTAAATTCCCCAAAAAGAACCAGCCTGTTTTTGGGGAACTCTTCCTTATTTTGAAATAAAATCACTAATACTGTGATTTCTGTCAATGAAAAATTTAGATTGATAGGAAATTATCCTGAAGTAGGAAAAACAGTTAAAATGTTCTTTATTATACACATCGTTTAAAATAAAAATGAAGCAGAATATGGACATTTATCCCTTTTATTGGTAGAAGCATGGCTCGTGTGGAATTATTTCAAAGCAAAATTTTGTGTTCGATCTTTGAAATATTTTTCTTCTCGAGTGATTAAGATTGAAGATTTGTAAATTTCTTAAATAATATTACGCTGTAACAAGTTTTCCCAGCCAAACACCGAAGTTTTCGAGCTTTACAACAGGGTGCGCCATTTCCGTACGTGTGAAGGGACCCAGGCGATTTCTATCCAAACTAGCTCCAGAGTTACAGATACTTCTATTATGTGCGGCTCAAGTTGACCCGTGTGAAAAGGCTTCAAGAATTACAACTGGCCAGTGTTTTATAAGGTTTTAATACCAAGAGATGACGCACTATATTAAACTTTTAAAAACCATAAACAGTTTTTTTAAAAAGAAAGATAAATAAAGCTGTGGAGTGATTCGCGCTTTCCCCCGTCAACTTATTGCCCTTTAATAGAAGAAGCAGGGAAGTCGGAGCTAATTTTTTGAAAACATCTGTTTTTTACCCGGGAAAAAGATACTCCCGTTCTGAAGCTCTCGAAAACCTTGTTCTCCTCTAAAATAGTTCTCTAGAGCAGCGGTTCTTAAGCTTTTAACCTCCACTGACACCCTTGCCTCGATCAGAAACGCTTACCCCCCCTAATTTTAAAAAAAACCCTCTCTTTTTTGCTCCCCCAAACCCCTGGCTGATTGTTTAAAAAGGGTTTTTAATAATCTCATTCTCTCTGCTACTTTAAAAGACTTTTTGAAAAACCTTTTTTTTCCCTTTAAAGGGATGACTCGTTCGGAACCGTGTTTAAAGACGCATAAATGGATAATTTTCAAAATTTTAGTTCACCGTTGAATACTCGTTTAAAAATTTTTTTAGACAATTTTACAAAAAAAAATTTAAATCAATATTTCGGCAAAAATTCTTAGAATAACCTTTATTCAAAAAGTTCTCCTTTTGAGAAAAATCCTCTATTATAATAAATTTTGCCTCTTTTAGCTCAGACTTCTTCAGGGGGCTAAACTATGATTTTGAAAAATTACATTATTTTCAGTTACAACCATTTGAAATAAGGGAGGCGTTTTTTTAAAATTTCCCCCCTCTGTTTGAAAAACATGGATAAACCCACTTCTAAATTTATATTTTAAAATTCTAGTTTGCACAGACCCCAAAAAATAACAGAGGTCTGAGCTATGTACGAAAAAAATAATCTCAAAACGGTTTTGCACGAAAAATTCCGCCTTTCCCAGTTTTTTTCCCCTTAAAAAGGGGCCCAAAGC
Source organism: Trichonephila inaurata madagascariensis (assembly GCA_019973955.1). Taxonomy (NCBI): domain Eukaryota; kingdom Metazoa; phylum Arthropoda; class Arachnida; order Araneae; family Nephilidae; genus Trichonephila; species Trichonephila inaurata. The sequence continues at coordinate 42,882 of BMAV01000496.1, read as the reverse complement.
AGCGGCCGCATTCTTAAAAAAACCCAACCGCTTTCAAACCCCCCGAAAACAAAAAAAATGTGGGTGCATTTTTTTTAAACATCTCCCGAATAAGACTTTAACAGACCGATTAGAGGTTAATATAATAGAAGCATTTTTTACAAAAAGAACATTTTAAAAAAATCATTGTATATTTTTTTTTGTCAAAATATTTTCTTAAATAAATCTAATACTATTCTTAAAATAATTTTAATTTTTCAAATCTAAGTGACACTAAATATCATAAATATTATCCATTTATACGATTTTGCAAAATCACGGTTCCGAACGTAGTCGGATACCTTAAGAAAGCAGTAAACTTCTAACTAAAAATATTACAAAAATTAAATTAATATTCTAGATCAAGGGTGTCAAACTCAAAGGCTGACTTGGGCCGAATAAACAAGGCTTAACTTAAGGGGCTGCAAAGATAATCAATATTCATGGAAACGTAGGTTTATTTCGAATAATGTATTATATTAAACACATATAAAAGAGCAAGATAAATTTAATATTTACGTCTTGACACTTCACATCGCTTCTCTGCTAATATCTTTTCTATTACGGGAGAAATTTTGATATTTTACTACATAATATACTGGCTAGGTCGCCAAAATGCTCATTGTAGGCCGCGAGTTTGGCACCCTTGTTCTAGATTGAATTACGTGTTCTAATAGTCTTACATTGGGGGAAATTTAGTGATCTTGTCTAGGATGACATTTATTTCAATATTTTTCAGTGTCTGTAAAAGCGGCAAACCTTAACATTAAACGTGAAACCTTCGCGCGGACCAGGAATCCCCGAAGTTTAAGAATCACTGCTTATAAAAATCACAGTTAAAGAATCACTGCTCTAGAGGGTACTGCTACTCTTTTCACACCTTCACATGCGGCTACTTGTGTAGTGAAAATGGAGAAAGCTTTTTTAGCTTCCTCTGTACTGATGAGTGGAATACTCCCTTTTACCCTGTGACATTCCCTTTTCAGTCAATGCGTATCCACGTGTTTAAGAAATTATCTTCTTCTTTACATTAAAGTGGCGACAGAAAAAAGAGTTGACTGGCACAAAGTCGCCTCGTGTGAAACCGGCCGAATGGCGCTCTTAATTTTGTGTTGAGTTAAAGGGTTAGTTTCCGTCCCGTCCCAAACTGATGAGTTTGCAAAAATATTATTTGGGACTAAAGGAGTCACATATCGTCGGCCTAATTATCAGACTGCTTAACTACACCGGTGTTACCGAATTGATATAGGATTATAACGCGCCAAGCGCTTTTTGGCGCGATTCCTTATCACTTTTGTTTTGTCTACGCCATGCCTCAGTGCGCGCTCCGCTTTTAATTTATTCCTCGATCAGTGTAATCACGACTTTTTTTTTTATATGTTTCATAATAAAACTAGATTTCGAAGAGAGGTGGTGGCAAGATTTTAACATAAAATAAATACAACAGAAAGTAATATTAATGTATATTCCACTTCCACATATAAATTATTTACACTATTTTAAGGGTTAATTACACAAAATTTGTAACAATGTGTTACTTTTGTTGAGCAGAGATCCCGCGGGAAAAAAATCAAAACAAAAAACTAACATTAATATACGTTATCCCCATGGTAACCACATTATCGCACGATAAAAATATCAAAGTAAACCATATTGTAATATTATCGCCTGTCTTGGAGAACATAAACAACAACTTGGCGCCTAGCCCTACTGTATCAAATTAGCATCCCAGATGGAGTTAAGCAGTCTGATAATTAGACCGATGACATGCAAAATTTAGAGAAATATTACTACAGAAAAAGGAAAACAATTATTTGCCAGTTTTAAAATACCTCTTAGACAATTTAAAGTTGTGCAGCAGTGTGTTATTTTTAAAATTCCCTTATTTTTTAAAAAAAAAAATTGAGGTATTTTTGATGCATGCAAACTCCTCTCAATCAACTTCATCTTAATTTTGATGTTTGAATTTTGAAGCAGGTGGCTGAATTGTTCTTTAATAAAAACAAAGACACAAGGCTAATGTGATATATAAAAGAAGCAGGTGTTTTTATGACGCGTCTTTTCAAACTTTGTTTTTACTTAAAACTTTTGAATTTTATACTTATCCTTTCCTTATAAATTCTTCAATTTTTCGCGATATATATCTCCCTAATTTATATGTAGAGGGAATTGTTATTTAGTATTAAATATCTATGCTAAATAATAAAAATAACCTATATGGTTTTGAAACGTTTTTTCTAGAAAAATGACAGTAACATTTTCGTACATTATTTTAGAAAAATAAGAACCAAAAACCTTTTCTCATCCAGCTACAAATAATAAAATTTCTGAATTTCTAGGTTCTATAAATCAAAAGTTATATATCCATCATCTCCTTTAATAAAAGTAGCTAAAAAATTATTCGCTATTTTGAAAGGGACAAGACGGTTCTTATTCTAAAAATTGGTCAGTAAATGAAAAATAAACTTAAAAGAAAAGCTTTCTAATTTTATGTCTGATAATAATTGCAATGTTTTTTTTTACTTCCAGAGTTTAATATTGTTTTAAAGCTATTCCAATGTTTGTAATATAAACGAACTTTGTCTTGTATTATTTATTTGTATTAGTACAAAACGCGAAAGTTTTCAAACTCAGAAAAATATAACAAAACTATGCCAAAAAATTTTACTTTTTTTTATCATAAACAAAATTTTATATAAAGTTTGATACTTTGAATGTATTTAAATTTTATTAGCAGTATATTTTTAATTGTTCTTACATGTTTATATTTATTAAGACATAGAAACAAAACATACATGTGTTAAATGACTAAATATTTTTTTTTAAAATTTATAAAAATCTGTATTATAAATTACTTTTACAATTTATTTTCTAAGATTAAAAAAAAGAAAACTAAAAATTAATACCAATATATACAGCAATCAATACATTAATTAAAATATATATTTATATTTTCATAGTAACTAGAGGGTTCCTCTTTAAATATTCCACCAAATTCATTTAAATTTTGTTCTATGAAAAGTTAGCGAAGAGAGTAACAAAAACAAAACAGTTGATTAAATTTTTATTTAGATACGTATTTTTAATTAATATTTAATAATTTAATTGTTTGTACTGAAAACATTGAAAATCAGATTTTTTATATATATATATATATTTGATTCATAAGTGCACTTTTTTAAAAAATCTAACAAATAGCCATTATCAAAAAGCTATTTTTCATAAATCGAAGAAGATTTTAAAACAATGTCAAGTTTAAGCCTCACACTGATAATCATCCATTGTTTGGCACTACTTAATATCATTATCTGTTTTATTATCCATTTTTAAATATTTTTTCTTTAGGGCGACTGTAGTGACACCACTAAACTTTTAATTTTCGCGACGTCTCCTTAAAAAGAATGTCTCATCGCTACATTAATAATATTGTTATAAAACTAAAAATATCACCAAATTTCGTGATTTTATATTTCTTTTTAACCCGAGCTTTTTAGAGCGATTGTTAGTAAAGTTGCACTCCAAAGGAACAAGAGGATGAATGGAGACGGACCTCGTAATTTCGAACCATGGTCAAGTGACGAGGGCGGCACCTGAGCTTTTTATGTATTGTATATTAATACATATAGTGCAGGTTTATCAATTGGGTGTTTGGGGCGGGCGCCCAGTGGCCCAGAAAAGGTGGACTTAACCGGATCCGACAGTTCACCCTCACCGTCAAGAGGGCCCGTAGATCTTCTGTGCCCAGGGCCCGAAATGAGCTTAAACTGGCACTATGAATGCAAAAACATAGGTGTTCTAAAATGGTATAAGTATACCATTTTTGTAATGTTTATTATTATTTGGACCCACTGGCGCACACAAGAAATTTTCAAGGAAGTGGGGGTCAAGGCTCAAAATTCCACCCCATTCTCGTATCACACCCCAAAACGTCGCCAAAAATATTCTTTTGATTTTATCGATTGTCGAAAACAAAAAACAGTAAAATATAAATTATTGAATAAATAATTAGCATTAATTAACAAAATAAAGAATGAATAACAAATAATTTTATTTTACGTAATATATACATAGGATTATAATCAATCGGAAAAAAAAAATCAAAAGCTATGGATGGTGTGGACCTGTCCCCCCTCCTTGCGTGCGTCCCTGTCTGGATCTTATAAACGATATTTTTTAATGAGGACTAAAAATTTGCAATTACCGTAAAATCCGGCGTATAACGCGCACTTTTAACACAAAAAATAAAACCGAAACTTAAGGGTGCGTGTTATACGCCGGGTATAAAAGCGATAGCATTAAAAATAACAAAAAATGAGCATAAAAAAATTACTTCTATATGTATAGAAACACTGTTTTATTTGAAAGAAAATGATATGCCTTATGAACTAAAACAGTCGTAGTTCTAGAAGTATACTATTCTTTCAAAAGTCTGGGGTAATACCTCGAATAAATGACTTCAAAACATGAGCAATGTATACTAATATTTCAGATTTTTTCGTAAAAAGAGGAGTGCGCGTTATACGGCGAATATACCTAAAAATTAAAAAAAAATCAGCTTGAAAGTATAGGTGCGCGTTATATGCCGGATTTTATGGTACCTTCAATTCATTTTTATCAGACAATGGGTTCAATTCATAACATCACATGACAAAGACAAGCACAGTGTTTTCCATTGAATTCAAAACAAACATTAAACTAATAAACTTGCTGTTCTATTTATAAAACTCAGATAAAATTTCAAATTTCATATTTGGATAAAAATGTTTAAATGTTAGGAAAAAAAAATTTCTTCAAAAAGATTTTTAAAATTAAAAAAACTCGTGTTTTATGCTTATACTTTTAAATAAAATGCATACTTTTTAAGACAAAGTTTCTGCGAAGTGCAAAATTTGGCAACACCGAAGCTCGTGAACTGATTAGCTGGAAACACAAGATAGTTTTTATCGTGTGACTATGACGTCACATGAGTTTTTGTATTGATTGGTTAGAATCACGTGGCTTTCACTATCATGTGACTATGACGTCACATGAATTGAGCCCATTAAAACCTCAATAGTATTAAATTATTTCACCTTTAACTATAAAAAAAATCACGTTACGAATACTTTTTTTGACAAATGCGATTCATAAAATAAAATGAGCATTAAAAAAAATACATATAATAGCAAATTCAGAGAAGCTTCTGTACTTTCATAAAAAACTTGCAACTATTTTTAATTACTGTTCATCTTCCCGGTGCGTCTTAAAAGAATTTATGGTACCACAGCAAATGTATATAACGTATTTTTTTTATTCAATGTCTACCTTTCGAACCCAAACTTAAAACAGCGAAGACTAACGATGAATTATATGGCATTCCGTTATCTTAAATACAAATACGGTTTATAAAATAACTACCATCTCACAGCAACTAGGTATTTCAAAATCGTCTGTTAAAATAATGAGGGGAGAAAGGCGAAAAGGGGAGGTAGGTACACCGAGCAGTAAACAAGCTTTCTGTGCAATTCCGAGAACTAACGACTGGGATCGATTTTTCCTGGTGTATGAATATCATTCGCTCTCCCCTCCCTCCCAAAGAGAGAGAGATGACTTGTTTTCCTAATGAAATTTCCGTTCTTTCGCGCAAGGACAAAAGCTCTGGGCTGCGTCAAAAAAAGAAAGATCTTGCATAACTAGCGCTTTCCGAATGACGTAACAAAAATGTAAACAATCTCTTTTCGGCACGTGGCTGATTCGTCTCTGCAGACAGGATAGTCCTATATTCTACTCGCTTTTCGATGAAAATAATTAATTTGTATTGGATCACCTAATCTATTTATTACCCTAGAAATATTTATTGAGTTATTTTCACTAAAATCTCAGGAAATAGAGGCTTAAATGAAATAAATGTAACCGTCCTTCCACACAAAAGAACATTCGCTACCCCAAAATATAGCTTATTATTATTATTTTTTTAAATATTTTATTTTGTTGGAAATCAACATTTAATAATATTGTTAATTTTGGATTGTAAAAGTGATAACTAAACTCGAGAGAGAGAGAAGTCATTTGAATTTAAACGACCTTGAAAGTCGTTGACAGATACACCTTAAGTGAGTATTCATCTTCATAAAATGATCACAATAGCAATAAAAAATAAGAATTTTGCACCAAAATTTAAAGTTTCTTGTACACACCGCTCAACTTTAAAAAAAAAGGGAGGGGGGATTTGAATAATTTATATTTAACTGATCTCAAGTATAAAACGCAATGTTAAAAAGATATTTGAAGACGTACTCTTAAGTTAGAAAACACCGAATAAAAATAAAAAGTAAAAGTTGATCTGCGATATAAAATAAACATGAGAAAAAAAACCCTTTTTTTTGTGAATACGGGTTAAAATTTCCCCCCAAATAAAACATAATGAAAATATGTTATTGTTTTCGAACGAATAAAAAAAAAAAAAAATTAAGTCAATAGGGTTGATTTAAATAAAGCACGATGTTTCTAAGAAAAAAAAATTTATTTTTTTTTCCAAAAAAATTTAAAGTGTTTTCGCTTAAATTTTTTAATTTTGGTAGAAACTTTATTTTATGGAATTATAAAAATTTTACGCTCAATGAATTCCCTTTATCTAAAATATGATGAGAGGGGAAAGTAAATTTTTTATAATTTTAAAAATTTCGCGGGGGGTCCACAGTTTTTTTTTAAAAATTTTAAAATATACAACTTTTTATCTCATTTACCCCCAAGTTAATTCATTGACTGTTGTCTTATATCAGCACATTTAGAACTAACACAAGGGCCACTGGCTAACCGGACATAACATTTTTGAACAACGGTCTAGGGACGAAGATGATACCAAAAGGTATCCTACACTAGGGATGGCGATCTGAGATCGATTAATCGAAAAATCGATTTCTCGGGTAAAAAAAAATCGATTTTTTTTAAATCGATATGTAGCCCTGAATCGATTCGGTGAATCGATATTTCATTCTAGAGAATCTACATTCGAATTTTTCTGTGTTTTGGTAAAAACCAAAAATTAGTAAAACCGAAGGATGTAATGCATATTTGGTAAAAACGAAGAATTTAAGGCTGTCTTTGGTTAATGTTAAAGAATAGGACCCAAATTCGGAATATTTTTTCAGATATATATAAATACTCACAAACATTAATATTATATTCCGGCTTCACTATCCTGTAGAGAATCCCTTATTTTATCATATTACTCCTTTTTATCCGAGTTGTGTGACACATTTTTTTCTTTTATAAAATGTGTTTCGCATTTTTTCTCTTATATCGTAATGCTAAATGAGCTATCCCTTTACATGTTAAAAGGAAGAACTAATAATTGATGAAACAGTTTGAAATTTTAAAAACACTACATTTTTTACAAATGCATGAGCTACAATGTTACAGATTTTTATAAAAATTGAAGCATTTTTTCTGTCCAAAAATGTGCTTTGCGTTAAGTTCACTCTCTTGAACATATTGCGAAAACAGCCTTAAACACTGTTTATCGCTGGCAGTTGTGCTTACCTTAAGTATTATCCCGTACTTTAATAGCATAAACAAAAAAACTTTATTTTTCATCACGTTCACTGAATAGCCATGATTCACGTATATGAAGTATCGTGGGATCATCTGTTCCTTGTGTGTGAGCGACTTTTTTCAATTGCCGACAACATCGCAAGTGATGAGCGAAACCGCTTGGATCCCAGTAGACTTGGCAGACTTATTTTTAAAAAGCTTAGATATGAAGTATTGTGAACTATAAGCTATATTATCTACTTTCTAAACTTTTTAATGTAACAAATACATTTGGAAAATAAATGTCTTCTTTTATACCTGATACTTTGATATGGTAACTGAACTAAAAAATTTTCCCTGATTTTACTGATAAGAGATCGTTTATTATGGTATATTTCTTGCTTTTCAAAAAACGGATTTATATTTACATTGTAAATGCAGACTTGAAAAAGAATCGATTTTTTAGAAATCGATCTTTTAGACCTCGATTTTTTTTGTGAATCGATTCATCCGGTTACGATTCGAATCGATTTAAAAATCGATCTTTTTCGGAAAGAATCACCATCACTATCCTACACTGCAAACCACGCTAACATAATTGAGTGAGTAAGTGAATATTATCGTCACTCTATTTGGCTACTCGAGGGATTTTGGCGATGGTACTAGTTATTTTGAACCATGGTGAAGAGATGAGGGCGACCACTGAGTTCTGTCATCCCCCCTCTCCTTCCTTCCACACCAATGGGATGACGTTTGTGCTCTCGACAGATTTAACGTGCATCGGCCTCCTCTGCACGGCGGGTCTTCAACGGTATTCGGCTAGAACTCATGACACGCCGGCCACGAGTCGGTTACCTTGACCACTAAGCTACCACGGTCACTTTTTAATATTGAAAGATTAAATGACTGATTGATAAAAAAGTTTAACTAAATGTGATATTAAAAAGTAAATATCATTAAGAGGTCTCAGGGGTGTTAATTTTCTCTTGAGGGCTGAAAATACACTGGTGTGCAAAACTTAAGCAACAATGTAAAATTAGCAGATAGCCATGAAATTGCAGAAAAAGGGGGTCTGGAGATCAGTAGAGGGAACACGTCAGTCAGTAGAACGTCATGCGTATGCAAATATCAGGAACAAAACGTCAGAAGCGATGTGAGGGGTACGCAAAACGCGTGATGTCGGCGCGCTGCTCAACGTAAAATGAATGAAGGACGGAACGCAATTCACCATATTCTCTGCAAGTGCCAGTGAGTCAATTCGTGAAATATGGCTAGAAGAAATCATCTGGATGACTTCACACGTGGAAGATGATCGGAAGGCTGAGGGGGGGCGTACTGTCACCAGTGTAGCTGCAGAGTTCGGAATCAACAAAAGTGTCGTTTCGCGCGTTTGGGAAAGCGTTCAAACCACAGGTACAGCTGTTAGAAAGGTTGGTGTGGCCCCCCGGGACGACAACTGCGGGGATGACCGATATATCATCCTGCAGGCAAAAAAGTTCGACAGCATTCAGCAAGCGCCATTGCTCAAAACTCTGTACAGCAACAGGTCGACAAGTGTAGTGGTTTACTGTGGCCAACGCCTTCACAAAGGGGCCTGTTCACCCATTCTGAACGCTGCCTCCCGTTGAAAGATGGCCACCGAAGCCACCGTTTACAGTGGGACAGAGAGGCACAAAACGGACAACTGGACCCAGTGGGTCGTGTTCTCTTTACGGATGAGAGTCGGTTCAGTACCAGAAGCGATTCTCAACGCGTTTTGATTTGGAGAGAGATCGGGACCCGGTTTTATCCCAGTAACATCAAGGAAAGACATCGTTACGGTGGTCCTGGAGTTCTTGTCTGGGTTGGCATTATGCTGAACGGCGGAACTGAGCTTCCCATTTTCGACAGAGGGTCTGTAACCGGGGATCGCTATTGTGAAGAAGTGCTCTTCCCCATCTGCATCTTTTCCCAGGGGCCATTGGCCCGAAATTCATCTTTATGGATGACAATGCACTGCCACATCGCACTCTTGCTGTTGAGGAGCTGCTGGAAAGTGAAGATATCACTCGAATGGATTGGCCAGCGTGCTCTCCAGATTTAAATCCCCTCGAACATGTGTGGGATGCTTTGGGGAGACGTATTGCCACACGCTCACATCATCCGGAGTACAACCAACAACTCAAACAGATGTTGATTGAGGAATGGGCACTCCTACCTCAAAAAAATGTTGCACCAGCTGGTTCTGAGTATGCGGAGACGGTGCAAAGCAATCATTGTAGTAAGGGGAGGGCATATACTATATTAAGAAACATCTGCTTGTTGTTCTTCCTTTTGGGATAGACAATCATGAGTCACGATACTATGCGTTCAATAAAGCTTGTTTTGTTTGATTCCATACCATATGCGTTGTATTCCTTTTCAGCGCCGATGCTTTCGTCATCCTTTACGTACATAATACTCTCCCTCATTTCAGAATTTCATGTCTCTCAGATGATTTTTCGTGAAGTTATGGCAATAAACCCACCTGTTGCTTAAGTTTTGCACACCAGTGTATAAACAATATTCAAATATATATAACTCTTTGTAATTGAAATTAAAAAACGATCTTTATTATTTAAAGGATTATGGCTTCAAAAGTACAAAATGTTTGAAATATAATCATAATTTTAAAAATTATATATATAAGCATATGAAAATATGTAATAAATATTAAATACTTTTTGCGTTGCGCACGCTATTTTCTAAAATAGCAGTCTCTGATGTATAAAACGTTATAGAATTATATATAAAATGTATCATACTCCTTAAGCCCTACATCATTTAAGAATAATGTATCTTTGGTATTTCAAAATATTTGAGAAATATTGAATATTTTAAAAAATTTGAAAATGTAATCTTATTTTTTAAAATTTATTATTCTACTAATAAAAAATTTCTACATTGTAATAAGGATACAATTAACTTTATAAATCAACCTATAGTTAGTAATTAAAGCTACTATTTTAGAAAAAAGCATACGCAACCTTCCAACTTAATTAATATTTCTTACAGAAATGCTTCTTATTCTCATATGCTCATAATTTTTAAAATTATGATTATATTTTAAACATTTTGAACTTTTTTGAAGCCATAATCCTTTGTAAATAATGTGTAAAAGATTCGAATTATTTAATTTAAATTTAAAAGAATTATACCTGTTTGAAAATTGTTTATATTTTCCCCCCTCCAGACAAAGTTAATACCCCTGAGACCCTTAATAAATTAAATATATATTTACATTTTGTTACTTTACATAAATAGTAAACAAAATAAAAATAGGAATTTTGAGGAAAAAAGAAATACGTAATGGCTCTGTGTTTGTAATGTAAATGTAATGCAAACAAAGTTATACGGATGTCTAGCAAAAAATGCTTTGAAAACATGACGTAGTTTAAAATCTCTATAATTAGATTTAAAACGTGTTTTATTAACATATAGGAAGCCTTTATACCTTTTAGGTCCTTAATTATTCTTTGTTTGATCTCTGTACAATGGGTATTGTTCTGCACTAAAATCGAATGAGACATTGTGCTAAGAGATCTGATCATTTTGAAATAAACTCTTAAATGGCTTTTGGATAAACAGAACCTAATAATGCATCTTATCTTAAATTTCGCCAATCCGAATTACACAATTTATCGATTTGAATGAGCAAAACTCTTTCCACGTGGAGCACTTTGTTTTTAAAATCGTGAAACTATTGAAAAGTGTGTTTTCTTTCTTTACTGTGTAGAAAATAGCTTGACCTTCAAAAAATCTGTACTCTTATCTACTCAGGAAACTATCATTGAACTTGAGTGTGGACATTTATATAAATTACGTTAAAATAAACTTTCAAAATTATTTTCGCTTTATACGTCATTGATTTATGAGATACAAAAGTGTCACTTTTAATCTATTAAATATATAAAATAATGTAATAACAAAAGTAATATAAAAAAAATGAAGTCAAATCATTGTTAGGTCTACAAAGAAAAATTTTTATTTTAATTACTTTTTATTAAATAGTTACAATTAACATAATTGTGTATATACATATGACAGAATCATACTATTAAGTGACAAAATAGAAAGCGATTTTGCTTGTAATTTTCCATTTTCCTTTCTATATAGTGTTGGACTATTTTTTTGTGTGTGTGTGTGTTTGTTTGTGTTGTTACTCTTTATTCATTCATTAAATTTTATTATTCTAATAAAATAGTATAGTAAAAAAGAAATCACATTCTCAGATGTTAAGCCATCCCAGGTGGGATTCGAACCTACGACCTTTGGATTAGAAGTCCAACGCGCTATCCATTGCGCTACAGGGACACAACGAACGATTTTCCTTTTTGTATATGATGTTGGACTATTATTTTTGTTTGTTGTAATTTATTCATTTTTTAAGTTATTGAATGAATTAATGTTTCAAAAAACTGTTTTAACATCAAGTGTCATCCACTACAAGTTTAAAAAAATGTACTTGAACTTAAATGGAGGAATAGAAAATATTTTATCAACGATTGAGAAAATTTGAACAATATATATATATATATATATATATATATATATATATATATATATATATATATATATAGGGAAGAGTGAACTAATAGTAGGAATTGAAAAAAGGATTTATTTTGAGATTTTAAATAATTTAAAAGCTTTGGGATTAAAAAAAAGTGATTTTTTTATTTGAATATGATATAGTTAAGAGTCGTTCACTCAAATGAAACGTAGATTATCTATGAAAAAATTACGTGTACTTCACTGAGACTCAGTAATTAGTTGTTGTTGTGACTAATACCACCCGCCTGACGAAGTCAGATCGAGGCCGGCGAAATTCATCGCGGCTAAGGGCTAGAATTTTTACGCCTGTCGTTAGCCTTAGCTTTGAGCACCATGCAGGTCACAGTACAATTTTGCTCGGTTCCACCCCAATTTAGAGAGAAAAAAATGGGGGTGGCCAGGGGCCTCCTACCTCTCTTCCCCTTCCACCAGCCACACAAGAGGACTTGCGGCTCGACGGCTATTTAGAGTACCCCATACCGCAAAGGCACAAAACTTTTACAAACATCCATATCTTCTCCGGATTCGAACCAAAAGTCCCTACGGTACCGCAGTCAGCGTCGCTAACCACTATACCGGCTGGGCGACTCAGTAATTATTACTTCAGCAATCGAGAAGCATGGTAAGGAGACTTGGGTGGGGGGAGAGGGGAATCATTCGAATCATCACTTCCATTGTTGAGTCAACTTTTCTAAGCATTACACACAAGTTTTTTTTAACTTCTATTGTGCGGATTTTCAGTGGCACACAGGTTTACGTCATTTTGATTTTTCTCTTCATTATTTGTTTAATAAACTTCAAAGCTAACATTTTGAACTGTTCGAAAGCTTGGCTGCTCTCTTTTATTGATTCTTTAAACCATGGGAAAAATTTGGTTTATCAAAGGCGACCTTTAGAATGAATTTTGTAGGAAAATTGTTTTAATTTCTATCACATTTTTTTCCTACGTGTTTTTCCAACGAAGTGATGTTACATAATTATCAGAACTACAGGCGAAAAGTGAATCGTAAGATGGAATTTATTGTTGCCAATATTTAAAGATAAACTTCTATGTGTTCTAATTATTTCATTGTTTCTCAAATGTGAATGAAAAGTGTGTCAACTCCTCCATTTGAAGGGCGTTATAATATAGCTTACAACTAAATTTCCTTGAAGAATGGTTTACTGATTTAAATTCAGTGACTTGGCAACGCCGGTCACGAGTTCACGACCATGACCATTCTGCTATTGTGGCCGTTAGGACTTGGCGACAAATTTAGTCATTAAATGTCTCCAAGCCACCAAATTTAGTGACGAATCCAGAAAACGACCCTGGAAAAGTCTGACATAATTATTTGACGAGATATAGCGCAGAAGCTTTTTTTTACTACGGCTTCACTGACTATATAAATGCAATGCAGAATAATAATAGAGAACAGTTCAGCAAGGACTATGTGCGCTTCACATTCGCATGATACAATATTGTGATTGTGGAGTTGAGTTGCTATGTTCAATATTTGTGAGATGAATTCACAATAGCATAAATTTCAACAAGTGCGTGTGTTAATTGTGTGTGTTTATTGGCGAAGAAAATCTACTGCGATGACAAGAGAGTTTCGAAGACAATTTACTCCAAAAGAACCTGCCTGATAATTGTGTAGACCTTTTTTACGCTTGAACAACGATCCGCCACGTAACTGTCATGATTATGTAAACTGTCATTGCGAAAATCGACTGGCAGGATATGTGTCTTATGTAATTTTATTTAAGTTATTCCGAACTTTGTTCAAAATATCACGATTTATGAGAAAAACTAATTTTTCTTTGTTTAACCACCTGTTATAATCCCTTCGAGTGTGTGTAGGTTGTTTTTCTCATTTTTAACAATATTTTAAGTCAACTGTTTCGTTCCATTTTCTGCGGTAACTCGATACAGGGGATTAAATGTAGAATACACATGTAAATTCCCCGACTCAAAGCAAACAACATGCCTAATTCCGAAAAGAATCTAAACATGAAAATACTTGTAAATGAAGGTCTGTCAAATATGTGGATTTTTTTTCCAAAGAAAATTCATATATTTTTATCTTTTTGAAAATTATTAAAAATAATTTTCCACAATATTATTTTAGAATGATGCCAAAAAGTTTAGGTCTAATTCTCTCTTCCAAATAGTTTTGAATTTTTTATATTTCTCATCAGTATTGAAATTAATATCGAAAAAAAAATTTAATCAGAGAATTTATTATATAGCTTTTATACCGAACATTGATTTTTTTAAAATTTTTTTTTGTAACATCGGTATTGATTTCCGTTGTTGATATATATATGTTAAAGTAATTATTTTTTGCTGGTATCGGAAAAGAGAGAGACTTATAAAGGTCCGTTTTGAATCTGTATTTTGAAACATATTGCTAATTTGTAGGGGTATATATACCAATCCACATTGCTAATTTATATAGGGATTTATACCAATCGCTCCAATTGCTAGTCTTCAACTGAGTGCCAAAAGATATGTTTTTAATTAAATTTCTTGAAATACTTTTTACACTCTTTATGGATTTTAGATTTATTTTCAAAACTGTTATGTTTTGAGAGCTATTCTTCTTTATTTATACATAACCAGCATTTTATTATATTAATTATACTAAAAAAGGTGACGTTGTGCTAATATTGTTAATTAATGTAATACTTTGAAGCAAAAGGAGGGCTATTGGACCCAAACCTCGTCATTTTGAACCTCATTCAAATGACGAGGACTAGACCTGAACCAACACCTCATTCCCTAAACTTCCTCACCACAACATCCTCAACAGATTTAACATGCATCAGTCATCTAACATCAAGGGTATCAAACTCGGGGCCCACAACGAACATTTTTTGCGGCCTGGTTAGTGTATCTGCACACAATACAGTTGAACCTGTTTTTGTACTGTAGATAGGGACCGCATAAAAATAAACGCACAAAAAAATATTCAAAAATTTCATAAATTCTTATATATAACAAACTAATTCGTGGAAATACTACAGAAAACTTTTTTTTATGCGTGACCGCATAAAAAAAAGTCGCATTAATGAAATATGCTAATTATTTACGAAATTTATGTAAGAGTACTTCCATAAATAATTAAATATTATACATTAAAACGTTTTAAAAACTAGTCTCTCATTGTATACACGGATGAGTTTTCAAAATGCACATACATAATTCATTGCTATTCATCGTAATCCAAAGCCCTGTGATGAATAAGTTCAAAATCGCTTTCGTCATTTGAAGGTACAATTTCAAGCGATTTATTTTTTGGCAACATAAAGTAAGAGATAAGTTTTTGTGACGAAGGATGGGTGGACACCCACACACACAGTTGCTTGTAAATGTCACAATAACCAGATATACATGATTGATGTACTTTTTGGAATTTTATACTCCTTTCTTAATTGGTAACTATTTGAAAAAATTGCTTTTCCAATTTGTTAGAAAGCTGGATCCCTGCATATTTTTATCCACTCTCAAAGATTCCGGTTCTTCTAGTCCGTCTTCATAATCTATCTAATTATTCATAATGTCACTATCATTGAAAGTTTCGTCTTCAATTAAGCGTCGGCTGCTGGAGCGTTGAGAGAAAGCAACTGGATGGGCATTGTCGGGAGACTGTTTATAACAAATGAACAGAGCGTCTTGAAGTGTCTACATTTCAGTGGCGTAACGTACACCCCCGCATCACGGGGGCAGGACTCTAGGGGGCCCAAGGCTTGACTAACACTAAATACGTATTTACCCAATTTATAAAATATTAAAGGCAAAACCTGACTTTTAGAGGGAGGAGCTGATATTCTCCGTTACACCACTGTTAAATAGATAGAAAAAATTACAGTGACGCCAAAGCCATTGGAATTTATACTCCGCATAAAAAATAGATCGCACAAAAACAGGTTCTACTGTACTATCCAAAAAAATATCAAAATTCCTCCCGAAATAAATAGAAAAGATAGTTGTAAAGAAGAGGTGTCAAGTGTCAGGACTTAAACATTAAATTCTTCTTCTTTTGTTTATTTGTATTATAGTGTATTATTCGAAGTAAACTTACGTTTTTATGAATATTGATTCTTTTTTGCGGCCCACCTTTGCTGTATGACACCCTTGCTGTATATGGTGGTTCATCAGTGGCTACAAGATTTTAACCTATAACTCGATAAAGACGGGGGCTGTCACGAGTTCATGTCTACCGTGGTCCATCCCTTCAAAAAGAGTACCTTTTGAAATTATGTTATGATAAAAACCCCATGAAAAGTAAATTACAATACCCCATGCAGTATAATTTATACATGTCGTAGGGAAAGGACAAAATTAGGAATTTGATTAAATTCCCAAGGGATACGATAAATTCAGGGGAAATGTTAAAGTAACGTCTGTTCAAGGTCATTTCCCTGATGAAAGTAAGTGATTTGAACAAATCCCTGAACTGTTTCAGTGGAATGAATCGATGTTGATATGATGCGTATGCATCTTCTCTTTAAAGCGACGATAACTTTAAAAATAAATTATTTATAAAAAAAAACAACTACTGCATTACATTTGAATATGAAAGAGGAAAAACAGTACCTGCAACATAATACCTACACTTCCTATTCAAATAAAAAGTATTGAATTACACATTTCTATAGTGATAAACCCGAGACCCAATTTGTACCTGTACCCCTAAAGACAAACACGCCATTGACAGATTGACACATACTGATCTGTTTTGAACCGTTTTCTAACTGACAAGACACATTTTTAGAAGTTTCTCACATGTTTTCATCACGTCAAATACCTATTCAACAAAGTGACAAATTGACAGGTTTAAAATAATCGCGTTTAAAGAGAATAAGACAGAACCTTATATCAGAAGTAAAAAAAACAAACAATATTTCGTGTAGATTTTTGTAGCGTGATCCCCTCCTTGAATATCAAAAAATCAACTTGTTTTTTTATCATTTTGTCGTTCGAATATGGATGAATAATATGTAATTCATATAATTCCCTTTCATGTAATTTAGATAATTTTTTATTTATTTTATGATGGGTGCTGGAACATTCTGACTTTTACATATTTACATTCTATAAGGAGTGCCAATTATAGCTGTTGTTCCCAGTTAGCTGACCTTGGGTCACCTTTTTCGTCATTTTTAGTTTTGTTATCGTTTACTCCACTCAATTATTTCTGGAATATTTTGCAGATAAAATCTCATTAGCCAATATTTTTTTAAAAACATATAATTTTCCTAATGTATTGATCATAGGTTTCCAAAGTGGATTCTGAAGACTTTAACGGAAATGGTTGCGGGATAAAGGGCACAATAGTTGGATAAGTGTTACACAATTCACAACCTCTTCAGTATGTTTTGAGAGTGCGTGGTATGCGATTTGTTTACAGCAAGCAGTAAAACACACAAGGAGGGGGGCAGACCCTCTCTCTCACACACACATTACTTTTGTTTTTTTTTCTTTTCGATTAATTATAATCCTATGTAAAAGGAATGCAAAATTTAATTAAGTATTTGTTTTTAATAATTAATTTTTATCAAATAATGCTACTTATTTATTCAATAATTATTATTTTTACTTTTTTTGCTTCCGAAAATCGATAAATTCAAAAGAATATGTTGGGTGGTGTATTGCAGCATGATGCGAGAATGGTGGACTTTCGCTCCTGAATACCTTTCCCGAAAAAATTCTTGACTGATGATACCAAAGTTTTTAAAATCTTCCGAATCAGCCAAAAGTTCGATAAAATTTTAAAAATTCATAAAAAGTAAGAAATGATCGTAAAAAAGGGTGCGGTTTGCAAGAAAAAGCTCAAAAGAAAATCAGAATATTTTTAGTGGCAAGAACATTTTAGTTAAAAATAACACCGGTAGAGGGCTCTGACAATCCGAAACACAATGTGCAGGACAACACATTACGCTCCATTCATTTATTCTTGCAATAATTATTGTTCAACCCGACTTTCAGAACATTATTCTGTAACAGGACTATCCACGGGACCTACTAATTCTCTTGGGGATACTATTCTTTCCCTGTGATTTGAGTTTAAAAGCAGTTTTCCGTAGAGATTACTTTATTTTATGCTAATGTATGTGCTATTTGAACTCTGGCATTAGGGTGTATTAGGTTATTCCGTGAAATCGTGGAATTGTGAAAAGTTAAAGTAGAAAGTAATTTGTGACTAAGAAGTCGTGCGTGCAAATATTCATCTTAGCATCCACTTAGAGTAGTGAAAGGAAGCAGATTTGATTTGCACCAAGCTGCCGATGTTCAAGAAGGAATTGCTTAGGGTACTATAAACAGCTCCAAAGATGTCTTTTTAATAATCTTATAAGTTAGATTAAGAATTTGGATGTAAGATGGATTTTGGAAGTAATTATTTTCAAGATCATGCCTTCTTCCCTGAACTCTCTTAAGGCCTTAACACACACGCATTTTTCGAGCAACCATTTCGTTCAATTTTTTTTAAGCAGCTGAGGGTGAAGGGTTGCCGCAAGCAAAACGGCACGCTCTGACGTCATCTCCGCGCTCTACCTCCCCATTGAAAAATTACTTGCCGATTTTTCTGCTTCGGAACTTCATAACGACCTGCTGGAATCCTAATTTTTTTTAAAATCTTTTTACGAAATGGGGTTTTAGAGGATTCCACAAATATGGAAATTTTCAACTTCGTCAATCAAAGCGCTCTCCATCATTTTAATATATATATTTCTGATACTGCGCTTGACGAAGCCGCAGCTACCATCTTATTTATGACGTAGGAGACGGAGAACACTATTTGCTGAAATTTTGAACAAATTTAATTCCGAACATTTTTAAAGCTTACCACCAAAAATGGTTTGAACGCGTTGCTATGGCAACTGAGTAAAATTTGCCCGAAATGGTTGGTTGAAAAAATTGCTCCAAATACATGAACATGTCATAAGGACTTTTTTTTGACACCTACAACCCGACATAACTAAGTCAGCTCAAAGTCATGGTCAAGTGACGTGGACGACACCTGAGCTGGCACCCCCTCTCTTAACTACCACACCACACCAACGGGAGGACGTTTTAGCTCTCGACAGATTTGTGCATCGCTGCCCTACACGGTGGGTCTTTAGTGGTACTGGGCTCGAACTCATGACAAGGCAAGCCACGGTCCGATACCTATACCACTCGGCTACCGCGGCCATGTAAGACCCTGGAAGGCTGACACGATAACATGTCTGTCACCTCAGTATGAAAAGCAAGACGTCGTTGAGATCCTACATGGCATTCAGCATGATTCTCCAGAACCCATCGATTCCATAATCTCATGACAACCGTTCGAATCTGACCAATGCAAGGAACAATATTGTGGAACGATAAACCTCCTTCTCGATAGACTACGATCCTGTACAGAGGCGTTGCTACCATCGTATCAGTGATACAGGGCCCCCAAGCTACATGGCCCTTGACATGTGTAATTACAAAATTGTAAAGTCCCACTTACAAAGCTCCTATTTCCAAAAGGGCCCCACTCAGGACTAGCTATGCCAGTGATCCTGTAGCTATCGAATTACTACACATGCTCGTTTCCCTTTCTTATGCGAAGCATAACACGATCTCCTCACAAACAACCAACATTCAAATCTGGTGAGTGCGAATGAAAAACTGCTGCTTAGCTCTGCTTTTGAGTAAAATTTCAGACAAAAATTCTCCGCTTCTGCATCATTCGGTTGCTTTTAAATTCTAATTTTTTAGCATGTCCCATTACCTTCCTTTCGAGCAAATTTGACATTTCTATCATCCTTCCTTCTCTTGTAACAATTTTAATGGCCGGGAGTGAGTATATTTATATGACAATTATTTTCGTTTTAGAGATACGCAGTCGGAAAAGTTTGATCTTTGACATGCGACACCGAAAAAGGCGATTTAACTTTTAATGTATTTATTTTACATGATCACACACAAGAATAACTTTCACATAATTACATATTTCGTAACATTAGTGCGCATTCAGTGGTGCGGAGTCCAGAAGAGAACTTCCCGGTTTACTACCTGGTGTGCGAAGGGGAATAACACAACAGGTATTCCTTCTTGCGTCAAGAACTATTGAGCGTTCACTGGAACTGGGCTTCTGTATTCGCTGTGTTGTGTGAAAATTTACTGTGGAGGGTACCAATATAGAGGCTAACTTCCTTATACACCTAGGAATTTAAACGTCCAGTTCCATCGTCAACACTAGATCTAAGATGCCTTAGATCTAACAGTAGATCTAAGAACAGTAGTCTCAATTCAATCCATATCAAGAAAAAAAAATTGAATGTTATTTTTCATTATGTAGTATTTTAGTAAGAGAATTACTATGGTTAATAGATGTCTTAATGGAATACGAAAATATATGAAATCAAATTTAATCAAAAAAAAAAAAGGTTCTTTTGAAAAAAGCTTTTAAGATCAGTATTAACTTACGCATGTGCTTTTCCTTGTTTCGAAAGATGAGATCATGAAAAGTATCTGCGCGAAAGGAAGATTTTAAGATTTATTTTGGAGGAATTGGAAAATGGAATGTGGCGAAGAAGATCAAATTTAGAGCCATAATCATATAAAGAATCTGAATTTTTAACAATCAAAAAAAAACGAATTAAATGGGGACAGGTCCCTTTTCGAATGAAGACCCACCCAAAAAAATCTTCAGTGCTCAACCAATGGGTTAACCAGTGACGTCATAGTCACATGATAGTGAAACCCGGATTTAATCAAACAAAAACTCATTTACGTCATAGTCACACGATAAAAAAATCTTCTTTCAACAATCAGTTCAGGCTGGTGTTGCCCAAATTTTGTCTTTGCAGAAAATTTCTCTTAAAAGTACATATGCATACAAAATCATTTTATTTAAAATATGCATAAAATAATTTTTTTTAAATTTAAAAAAATCTTTTTAAGAAATTGTTTTCCTTAAAATTTAAAAAAACTTTACCCAAATATGAAATTTGAAATTTTTCTAGCTTTCAAATAGAACAAGTACAATTAGTTTTAATGTTTTTTTGAATTCAATGGAAAACACGCGTTTGTTTTTATCATGTGACTTCATGAATCAAGCCCATTGGCACTCAGAGAAAGGGTAGGCCAAATCTATGATTGATGGCCTAGAAAAAGATCTATTTTTGAGAACTAGGAACTGGAGAACACTAGCAGGAAGAAGGCTGGCCTGGAAAAGGCTTCTTGAGAAGGCCAAGGTCCACCCCTGGACTGCCGTGCCTCTGAGGAAGGAAGGAAGTATTTTAGTAGTTTCAATTTTAAGAAAAAATAGCTCTCTCCATGCAGATATTTGAGATATTACATCTTTTTAAAGAAATTTTGCATGACAGATTTTTTTTCCCAAAACTGTTGATCAAAAGTCTTTTTTTTATCAAGGCATTTTTGTCTGATTCAATCTTTATTAACGGCGCAGTTCGAATCAATGCAAAAATCATCGGCGACGAGTCTAGTCATTTTGAACCCTGGTTAAGGTATCCGACTACGTTCGGAACCATGATTTTAAAAAAGCGCATAAATGTATAATTTTCATGATATTTAGTGTCACTTAGATTAGAATACATGTATACAATTGCTTTAAGGACATTATGACAAAAAAATTATTTAAATACAATATTTTAGGAAAAAATTAACTTAGAATAACCTTTTTTCCAAATGTTCTCCTTTTGTAAAAACTGCTTCTATTGTATTAATATTTTGCCTGTATATAGCGCAGACCTCTGTACAGAGACTCAACTATGATTTTTGAAAAATTCACATTATTTCCAGAGTTATAACCATTTGAAATATATATCAGCATATTTTCTTAAAATTTCTCCTTCTGTTTTCGTATATCATGGATAAACCGACTTCCAAGTTATGCGTTTCAAAAATTCTAGTTGAGCCTCTGTACAGAGGTCTGAGCTATATACAGTCACAAAATATTAATACGATAGAAGCATTTTTACAAAAGGAGAACATTTGGAAAAAGATTCTAAGTTAATTTTTCCAAAATATTGTATTTAAATAATTTTTTGTCATAATGTCCTTAAAACAATTTTATACATGTATTCTAATCTAAGTGACACTAAATATCATAAATATTATCCGTTTATACGCTTTTGCAAAATCACGTTCCGAACGTAGTCGGACACATTAAGGAACGAAAGCGACACCAGAGCTTGTACTCTACTCTCCAAACTTTTACACAACACCACTTGCATCGGCCTCACTACACATCGGGTCTTATATGTCCTCATAAATCCAGAGAAATATCGCCGACCTTAGTGACCATGACCTCTCGACTACTCACCCCCCCCCCTCCTATTTTTCAAAGGAAGCTTCGTCGTATATCTTACGAATCGTCATTGCATACTTCTAAAGCTTGAGTGACAAACTTAGCTCTAGTGCCAGGTCAATTTCTTACAAGTAAATGCCGCTTGAGCTTACTATACAGTGAAACACATTTAACTCGAAAACGCCTAAGACGAAATGTTGGCTAACACGAAATAATTCGACAGTCCCGGCAAACTACTATGTATTTTCCTCTATCAACACGAAATGAAAATTGCTTAACACGAAAAGATTTTTCTTTTTTTGGAATGAACAAAATACGAAAAACACAAGGAGCGCAGGCGAAATTTAAAAGGGTTGTGAAAAAAAGAGTTATTTTTAAATGTTTCATTGAAAGGAGGTAACTTAGCTTTGAAATACCCTCACAATAGCTTGTGACAAAAGCCAATTTTATTTATCTAAGTTACTTTCACTCTCCACAAGGGGCGTAGCTACCGCCGTATCAATGATACGCCCCCTAAGCTAAAAGGGCCCTACCAAGTGTAACTACAGTCCACTATAACAGGGCTCCCATATCTAAAAAGGGCCGAAGGAATTTTCATACAGGGTCAGAGCTATCTATGCCAGTGCTTTCCACCCTACAAACGCCACACAAAACATCTCATTCTCATCAGTTGGTTTTGGAATCTGGGGACGAACACATCGCAGGGTGAACAAAAATCAGTGAGTTTCGTTCACGTTTTATTACCTAATTTAGTAGAATTTTCTTACGAGCACAATGGCAAAGAGTTCAGGGGAAAACAAACCACTATTCCGCTTAAAAAGAATGTAGGTTCTTAAGGTATCCGACTACGTTCGGAACCGTGATTTTAAAAAGGCGCATAAATGGATAATTTTCATGATATTTAGTGTCGTTTAGATTAGAATACATGTATAAAATTATTTTAAGAACATTTTGACAAAACAAATTATTTAAATACAATATCTCGGGAAAAAATTAACTTTTAGAATAACCATTTTTCAAAATGTTCTCCTTTTGTGAAAAATGCTTCTATTATAATAATATTTTGCTTGTATAAAAAGCTCAGACCCTTTAAGAGGTCAACTATATGTTTTTTGAAAAAATTCACATTTTTTTTTCAAATTACAACCATTTGAAATATATATAATTATCGGCGTTTTTTTTTTAATTTCCCCCCTCTGTTGTCAAAAAACATGTTAAACCCTTTAAGTTATGTATTTAAAAAAATTTGTTGAGCCTCCGTACGGGCCCGGTAATATAAAAGGAAAAAATTTTATAAAAAACTTTTCCCAAAAAAAGAAGAATATTTTAATGGGAATGTTCATTTTGTCAAAATACTCAAAAAATTTTTTTATTGTAATACTATTTTTTAAAAACAATTTTATACCAGCAAACTAAGTGACATTTAAAATATAAATATTATCCATTTATTTTTTAAAATGACGTTCCGAACGTATTGATAAAAAAGTTAAAAAAAAAACAGAAGATAAAAACGGAAATATAAAAGATTTTGGTATTGTTAACTCCATTATTGACAAAAAATTTTTTTTTAAAAAAAGAGCAAATTACGGAAATGTTTGAACATATTTTTGTAAAACAAAATGTTCTCTAATAAACTTAATTTTGTTAATTAGGATTTCCTTTTTTTTTTTTTTTTGCGGTATCTTTTAGCACGAAAAAATATTTCAATCCCACTCAGTTTCGTGTGAAACGATTTTCACTGTAATTTAATTCATCTAAGGCTTTTTCTTTTTTTGGGGTGGGGGAGGATTTTTGGATGGGGTACTCCGGAAACACCTTATAGTTTCAAGGATCCGTGAGTTGACTAAGTTTTAAGACCGCTGGATTACGTTACAAGATTATTTGTATAATTCTCTACCTAGGAATTAAAAAAAACAACGCATTAATCACGCCTAGTTAAAAAAAAACATGCCTAAGTTGGGTGATTCCAAACCGCAAACGAGAGTTAGCGAGAACCCAGTCGGTAAGGGAATATCCGCTAGCGTGATGTAATACTGTGATAAAACACACACTCCGAACAACAACGAGAACAAAAAAAAAAAATAAAAAAACGAAATAAAGAACTCTGAATAAATAAAATCGAAGGCGTTATGTAACCCGCCAGATGACATAACTGGAAGAGCCGAAGTATCAAAAAAGTTCCCAAACTTTGGCGACGATCCAAAGAGTGTGCGCGCTCCGTGTTTTTCGACGGCACACTTCAAGGTTATCTCTTTTACCTTCTATTTGTTTTTTTAATTTCGCTCTTGGTTTTTTGGTATTTTGCTGCGACACGTGTGTTGGCTCGAAATCCAAAAAAAGAACATTGTTAATATCTCTCCGCGTGTGTTTATTATTCCAGAAAGAATATCGTTGAGATTACGTTGGCCTTTTTCTTTGTAATTGTAACCATCGTTTATGTAATTTTACGTCACTTTTCCACTGCGATTTCTGCGTAAGATAGTCAAGTGGGCTTTGCAGTTAGTGGGAAATTTTTTTTGGATTTGCATATTTGTTTTAAAATTCTTGGCGTGTTTTAATGCCAGGAGGGGTTTTTTTCAAATGATTATTTGTTGCTGAATGTCTTGGTTCTTTGTTTAAATATCACGAAGTAGAAAATTTTAATATTGGAATGTTTTTATACAAGTGCATTTATTCTATTGATTATGTAACGATTCTTGTTTCGGCGGTTGTTAGATATTATTGTCAATTCGTATGCATTGTTTGAAAAGTTTTTTTTTAAAAAAATAATTCTTTCTGTGATAACTTTTTTTGGATTTTCAAGGTTTTCAGCTATCCAGAATTTGCGAAATGTGACGGTATTTTTGATAAAAACATTTAAAAAGACAATATTCAATTTGAGTACGAAAAAGTATATTATATTTGTATATTACAATTTTATACACAGTACGTTAATTGTAAGGTGACCAAACATCCTCCTTAAGGGAGGACAGTCCTCCCTTTATAGGTTCTGTTCTTCCACGAAAAGTGTCCTCCTTTTCAATATTTTAAAACTGATCTGTTAATCTCTTTATTCAGAGATGAACCAAACATGTTTCCAAAATGCCGAAGAATGGTCTGAAACAAATATCACAGGTAATAACAGTTTTCAATGGTATTTTTTGACTTTGTCGCAAGTAAATTGGGCAGATATACCTAGAAAATTCCTTTTGAGTTTGTATCGAAAGAAATACCTGATATTAAAATCGATGTCAATTGTCTGTTTGAAGTAGAAAGAAGACTGAAGGTATACTTTAATTCTAATAAATTAGAACAATTGGAAAATCAACATACTGAGAAATTGGTAAAAGATGGGTGAAATTACTTAAACCATTTCAAAAATGAACACATTTCATATGAAAATGTAATAACTCTAGTTGAATTTACGTTGTGCTGCCCTGGAACTAATGCAGCAGTTGAAAGAGTTTTTTTCAGTTGGTAATGATTTTTGGTGAAGTGACTAGTGAGAAATCATAATTGAATGTTAATATTTTAGCTACAGTATAAAGGATATTTTTTGCCCGAACTTTCCGATATATTAAAACATACGTTGAAAAAATCATTCAATGTAAAAATACTCGTTTAAGATAATAATTAAAAGAATTTAAGCGTAATTAGCGTATTTTTGTTTGAATTAATCAAACGTTTCATATATTTACGTTGTAATTTTTTCTTAAATTTTTCGTCCTCCTTTTTCATTGTAAAAAAATAGTCACCATATTAATTGTATAAAATACAGTCGGACCTCTGTTAAATATCGAAAAAAAGCAAGTTTTATTTTTTGTATATCGAAAATAAATCTGCAAGGAGAAAAGCGTTGTACAGGAAATACACTATATTTTCAACTTTAAAAAATAATTTTGTTAAAATTAATTAATTTTAACGACGTTTTCTAATTGTAAGCCTACAAGTAATTTTAAACATACGTTATTTTACAACCGGTAATTTTAAGCACACATTACCACATGGATTCTTAAATTTAATTACTGAAAAGGTCTGTTAGTTTTGTTTGGGTTTTCTGAAACTGGTTTTGAAATTAAATGCTCAGGAATACGACTGTTTTAATTCTCTCGGTGAGTTAGGCACCTGGTAAAACCAGATCCAATTCTCATTGATCACCTTATAATGTGTTAAAAGAGAGAATAGTTTGAAATGTTCAGAAACATTTTAAAAATAGGGAGGAAGAAAATAGCATCAAATGAGAAAAAGTTCGTTTAATAGAAAATGCATTTTGCTATTTGGAGGTTATTTCACGAAGAAAATCGTAAAATGTTCTTGGTTCCAGGAAAAAGTTCGTAAAATAGAGAAATTCGTGAAAGAGAGGTTCGTAAAATGGAGATCTGACAGCAAAAAAAACAGTTTTTCTTATAACGCTGAGGAGGATAGAACTCGGCACCTTCCGATTCGTAAGCGTGTAATTTACAGTTGAACCAAAATGATTACTTCAGTCAGGAGGCTGTTACTGGTTTATGTAGTTACCACCGCCACAAACTTCCCCACCGGGTCGGTAGATAGGAGAACGAACGTTATAGTTGTTACGGCGTGCGTGTGAGTTGTTGTTGCGTCAAGTGTGTCTGACGGCTTGATTGTTGTTTCATGTGGATCTGACGGCTTTTGGTTGCTCTTGCGGCGGGTAGATAGCGCCACGACAACTACGCGATGGTTGCGTTTTTCTTTGTTCAGCGTTAAGGTCATTAATGAGGAGGATAGAACTCGGTACCTTCCGACTCGTAAGCCCGCAACTTATCACTGCACAAAATGATCACTTTAGTCCGGAGGCTATTACTGGCTTATATATTTACCACCACCACAACGCTTTTAACACAGAAAAAAGAGTGAACCAAGAGTCTCGTGCCTTGATTATAAGAAATCATTACAAAATAATCATTTTATTTATTAATGCAAATTTTGTATCGCTGAATAGTTCAGTTTTAGTTGTTTTATTTTCCAGTGTAATGGCGTGAATGCTCCTTCAAAAGTGACTCGTGGGAACATATGCAAGAAAAGCACCATTTTTTTTGACAAAATGGCGTCGATTTAAGAGAAAGCCCAATGTGTGCTGTGATTTCACAAATCGCCCGTAATCAGCGAACGAATCAGCGTAAATTTCGACGTTATAGAAGCAAACTTCTTGGTGCAAAATGTTTTAAAACCTTTTAACTGTCATGCTCCGAGATAATCTCGGGCACAGCACTGGTGTTCGAAAATGTCACACACGAGTATTACTCGGACTAATTTTTTTTTGAGTGCATCGTATTGTTTTAACCGAAATATATATATTGGGAGACGTTCATTTCGGCTTCATCTCTTTGTCAAACCCTACTGATTCTCGGAAAAGTTAATGTGCACTCAATTCAATAGATGGCAGCACTTTACTGAAGACTTCAAAGGTTAAAGGTTAGAAGTTCTTTGGTTCAAAGTGCGCGGGATCTTTTTGCAATAAAAATTTGACAATTTGTGTACCGAAATCATCAAAATAACTTGACAGTTAAATGGTTAAATAAGCAGAATCAGAATCTTGCTAGAAGTGGCTGGAAGTAGGAGTGAAGCAATGGTTAAACTTAACACTTGGTGGGAACTGGAGTACCATTTAGACATTCTTTAAGCTACCAAGAGAGCACATATTGAAATTTGCCGAGATAAATGGTGTTATAAAAAATTCATGATTATACTTTCTACATTTTTTTAAAATAATGTCTAATTACCGTATTTATTCGAATCTAAGCCACCCCCTT
Source organism: Trichonephila inaurata madagascariensis (assembly GCA_019973955.1). NCBI lineage: Eukaryota > Metazoa > Arthropoda > Arachnida > Araneae > Nephilidae > Trichonephila > Trichonephila inaurata. Next base: position 14,741 of record BMAV01000496.1, on the reverse strand, counting down.
TTTCAGTGCTAATGATATTGAAAATCGGGTGGGGCTTAGAAACGAAGGAATAGTATTGGTTGGATGGGACATTTAGATCAGTCACAGGTTCATGCATGTATTTAAAAGTTTATAATGCTGATAAAATAACTAATTATTCACTTCTTATTAGTTCTCATTTAAAATTTATTTTAATTTCGTAAAATTGGATATCTTGATAAACCCATTTTACACTATTTTTCCCGAAAGCGTTAAGAATTTGGGGTGTGGCTTAGAATCGAATAAATACGATACAATAGCTTAAGCACAATAAGTATTTATAATCAGGGTTAAGAATTTTGGGTCAACCTATATTACGCAATTAGTCAGAGACACGAGCATTTTTTTGTGAAAAAAGCGGTTTTGAAATTTTTCCCCATAAAATTAATGTCGGCTATAGATTTACAAAATAAATGCAGTCGAACCTCTATATTTCGAATTTTTCTATATAGCGAAATTTTTCCCTTGAACCTTCAACATTTCACGATTTTCATCGTAAAATAATCTCTCTGTAGCGAAGTGATCTTCTGTATAACGAACTTTTCTTCTGTGATTCAATTTTTTCTCTTTATTCCTAAAGTATTTCTGAACTTTAAAGGGTTATTCCCCCTTGAAAATCATTTTATGGGTGGTAAATAAATTTTGGGAACTGGTTTTTATTGGATCCTAACTCGCCGAGAGCAATAAAGTTCTGGACGTTGCATCCAAGAAGTGTAACCTTTAACCCCCATTGTCCAGTCACTAGAAACATTTTCGATGTCCCTTTCACACTAAAGTAAAGGGTTGCCCTTTTTACCCCCGTTATAAAATAATGTATTTTTAAATTATTACTTGTATTTTTTAAATTAAAAAAATGTCTTTAAAATTCTTTAAATTTTTTAATAAAAAAATTTTTTCTTAATATTAAAAAAATACAGGGGCAAAATTGACATTGTTTTTCTTTTTTTTCCTTTGAAGTTCTTTTTTTCTTTTCTTTTTTTTTTGATGGGTAAGATAATAAAATAAAAATATATTAAATTTTAAAAAAAAAGATGTGAATCCCCCTTTTTGTGTATAGTGTTTATAATTTAAAATTTTTTTTATGTGGTTTATAAAAAGTATTTTAAAAAAATTAAAACCTTTTATATAACTTTTTTCCCATATAAACGAATTTTTTCCGAGTTTTTAGGGGATTTGTTACGTAGAGGTCGGACTGTATTCAATAAGTTAATTTATTCATTAATATTTTCTACTATAAAATAGCTTTTTTTTTCTTTAACTTTAAACTGCCGAAATATCAAACAGCGTGCTGGTTTGCTGCTGTTTTTGCCGTCACGTTTTTCTAGTTCCTGAAAACCTATTTTTCTATCGTCTAATCGTCCGTCATCAAAACACTAATACTCGTTTCTATTGTTTTAAAAAACGTGCCTGGAAATCTATCGGAATTTTTAGTAACAGTTTGTCAGTAGATAAAAAAAAATGATAAAATTCTGTAATTGGAATTCAATGCAACGGACTCTAATTTTTTTTCTAGAACTTTTTAACATTTATATTGTGGTCTTCGATGCAGTACATGAAAAAATATTTATTGCGAGGAATTCAAAACAAGTTAACTAAGAATGCTGGCAATAAAAACGACATTTACTATAAATGCAGCATTTGAATCGTGATGCAATAAAAACATTCGAATTTGATGTGAATCCTACATTTCATGACATTTATTTTAGAACTGTAAGCATTTAAAAAGATCAATTTAGCGCGGAAAAGTTTTTACAACTAAGAAAAAATTCAGCTTTTTATTTTTTTCCTAATGGATTACAATTATTTCCAATTCATTATTATTAAATGAAAATTTGTGGCGACACATTAAGTTCAGTTTTTAAAAAATTTTTGCCCCTTTTTTTCGTAATTTGGCTTTTTAAATTTTGAGATTTTAAAAAAAAGCTTAATTTTAAATGAGCAACCTTTTCACCAGTGATGAATGTTGTCTACTGAGCTAAATTTTTATAAGTCCAATGATATATGATCCCTTCTATAAAAAGAGAGTTTTTTATAAATTTAAAATGGCTTATATATACAATCAAAATTAATACCCTTTTTATGTTTTTTTTTTTTTAAAAATTTTTTAAAATATGCCCTGTTATCAATACTGAATCTCTTAAAGTTTTTCAAGTTTAAGAAAGAGACGAAATTAATTTTCAGCCCAATATACACTCGATAATTTAATTTTATCAAAAAAGGGGTTAATTTGTGACGGGCTCACGCGTCTTTTCTTTAACATAACCTCTGGGTTCTTTGGGGCCCAAGATTAATGGGGAATTTTTTTAACCCAAAAACCCCAAAAAGCGAAATGTGAAAAAAAAAATGCAAATAAGATAGCTTTTTTAAAAAACAGAAGTTTCCCGTAAGTGAAATGGCAATTTTGGGAATGTATTTTAAAAGAGACAAGTGTGAATTGGGCAGCCAATCGAAGTTACCTGGGAAAAAAAGCTTTTTCAAACCGGGCATACCCCTTCACCGACCCCCAAAATTACTTTTAAAAAAGATTGAATCTAAAAATTTGGGTTAAAAGGGAGGAATGGGTTATTTGATATTAGGACTTTAAAATTTATTAGAAGTGAGAGTAGGCGTATTAAATAATTATAGTGGTCTAAGTTACGCGATTCGGTTTATCTATTACTGTGTGTTTGTTCATTATAGATTCTCGCTTAATTAATATTATCTAAATTGTCAGACATTTAAGTTCTATTCTTAATAAAGTCATATTAAGAATCAAAAATGTCTATTCCTTTTGCAAACCCTACACCTCTAGCTCACGCTGACAATCAAAGATACGGTCACCATAGGGCGGTATCACAAATTATGAAATGAAATGAAATGCATTAATGAAAATCTACATGTTTTTGAGGTAAAAAGTATTTCTCAATATAGTGTAACACGGAGTTGATCGTCTTTCAAATACAGGCAAAGTCCACGCAATTAATGAGCGGGTCCTTTCGGAGTAAATCTAATTTATTCTGAAGATTTTCAGCAATTACTGTAAAATTTCTTCTAAGAAGAAACAAAAATCGACAGCATAAACTTACAATAGCACAGATCAAAAATTCCCACAAATATTCAACACAGCAAAAGAAATCCTCAATCACAATATCGTAGAAGACGAATGAGATGCACAGTCAGTCACTGTCAAAAGTTTGATTGCCTCTGTGACGTTTGAGAAGAATAATGGGAATAATATTTATTAAATTTACATATTTAATTTATACATCACAGCTATTAATTACAGTATATACATTGCAATTATTGAAAGGATTGATAAGTTCGTTAGAGTTCAAATTCTGTTAATTGTGAGGGAGGAGATTGCATCCGTCCTGTCCGAAGTTCTCCAACCGACTTCTCTGCCCTCTCTAGGGTCACGGGATGGTAGCGGTCGGCCTTTTTATCCTCGAGTTACATCCGGTACTCGTTGTACCATATTTCCTCCCTGCATCGTCTTTATATAGGTCAATAAGAACTTTCTAGTATCTTCTGAAATTATCTTGGTAAATAATCATCTTATCCTCAGAAAAATTCACAAGGGTGTATCTCTTTGTGTTGCTAAATTTGACCATTTTTGGGACTTTTTCTTAAAGCAGTGCTTCTCAAACTTTCAAACTGCGACCCAATATTAAATATTTTTTCATCGCGCCCCCTTCTAAAAAACATTGTAGGTTCAATAATACAAAAATTTTTTTACACAAAGCTACAATACGACTTTAATTTCCCTAGGGCCCAGTGTATATAAACGTCTCGCTCACCCAAAATATTTTTTCGGACTATATAAACGTTTTTTCCAAGTATGATCTTTTCTGTGCACTGCTATCCTAAAAGTATTCCAAAGGCCTTGGAACACAATAAAAGGACCTTGACAGTTTTTTGCAAAGGTTTACTTATTTGGGATTTTGTTATATTTCTTCCTTTCTCCCCCAAGAAAAACATCAAAATACGCGCGTCTACGGGGAAAAAACCGTGGCATTGGGCAGCGAATCGAGTAACTTTTAATCCGCAGTTAAGAAGTAATTATAAACCGTACAAAAATCATCAAGATAAGTGTTAATACAAGCCCATGGGGTCACTGGTAGTTATCAAACTTCTTCTTAACTTAGTATTGCTAAATCAATAATAAAATGCATTGTACAGTACAGATAATTTTTTAAGTGTATTATATCAGTGTAAATTTTGTTTTTTTATTTTTTTGTTTCTTACTTTCAGTAAATTAATAATTTTTTGAATAAACTTTCGTTTTCAACTTTTCAATATGTTCGCGCCCCCCTCGTAGAGTTATCACGCCCCTCAAGGGGGCGTGCCCCACAGTTTGAGAAACGCTGCATTAAAGAGTTACTCCCATTCATTAAGGTATCTGACTACTTCGAAATCGTGATTTTGAAAGAGAGCATAAATGGATGATTTTCATGACATTTAGTGTCACTTAGATTAGAATACATGTATAAAATTGTTTTAAAAACATTATGACAAAAAAAAAATTATTTAAATACAATATTTTGGCAAAAAGAATAACCTTTTTTCATAACGTTCTCCTTTTATAAAAAATGCTTCTATAATAATAATAATATTATGAGTGTGTGTGTGTGTGCTTATATAAAGTAAAGACTTCTCCCGAGAATCTGAACTAGGATTTTTGAAAAATTCACATTTGTTTCAGAATTACCACCAACTGAAATAATTATCAGCGTTTTTTCTTAAATTTCTCTCCTCTGTTGTAATAAAGTGTGGATAAATCCACTTCTAAGTTACACATTTCAAAAATTCTAGTTGAGCCTCTGTAGAGAGGTCTGGGCTATATACAGGCAAAATATTATTATAATAGAATCATTTTTCTTAAAAGGAGAATGTTTTGAAAATGGGTCATTCTATGTTCTTTTTTTGTCAAAATATTGTACTTAAATAATTTTTTATTGTAATACTATTCTTAAAACAATTTTATATATATATTCTAATCTAAGTGACACTAATTATCATAAATATTATCCATTTATACGCTTTTGCAAAATCACGGTTCCGAACGTAGTCGGATTCCTTAAACATTAATCATAAAGAATTCTCTCTTGATATACAAACAATGTTCCTGACTACAAAACTATTTTTGAATATAAATGAATAAGTTCAAAAATATTCGGCAAAACTACATAAAAATTTCATATTTGCTTAAAACAAGTTGAAAAAAACAATTATGATATAAGTATAAAAACTTAATGAACACAGTGATTGAAATAAATAATAAAAATTTGAATATGTCGGCAGATGGATACAGAAAAGAGTTCAATTGATTGCTTTAAAGGATCAAACTAAATCTCTTTAATTTATGTAGAAATGCAAATTTATCATCTAGATCAGCGATACTCAACGTGCGGCCCACTGGGCCTTTTTAAGTGGCCCGACCAGGGCCTATTGCTCTGAAAAATTCATTTATTTATGAAAATTTGGTGGGAAATACTTCGTTAAAAAAATCAAATATATCGATTTTGCTTTTTGTTGTCGATGTCGTATGAGTGCGAATTGATATTTTTTCTGATTAGTGATAATAGACAACAGTGTGGAAGCAACCATTTTATGAGTGGAACTAATTTTTAACTATCTTTCATTTCTTGCAGGCGAAAAATATTCGAAGAAAATAGATTGCTTCAAAACGATTGGGAAGTAGACTATTTTGTCAAAAACAAGCATGGTTCAGTAATTGTTCGATTTGTCACGAAAGTGCTGTTTTAAAATACCAATAAAGAGGAATCTCATTCAATGATATTTTTCCTCGAAGATCTCCTTCAAGAGATGACAAATAGGCTTTGTTAAATTATCTTTACAACAGCAGAAAAGTGTTTTGTCAGTGTTAATGTCACAGCAATAACAAAGGCACCAAAGGAAAATTTGTTTTATTATTGGTAATCATATGAAACCGTTTACTGATCCAGAAATTGTGAAAGAGTGATTCTTAAATGCTTCCAATTTAGAAAAGTTCAGTGGAAAAAAATAACAATATAAAAAATAATAATTAAAGAAAGCAAAATAGATGTTTTAATATTTTGATCAATTTCCACATTTTAAATTTTCTATATTATATTGTTCTTAAAGTATTTGACCCTCCCCCTACATTAATCCTCATGTGACAATCCGCGTGAAACAGCTAACATATGTATGCGGTCCAATAGAAAATAGGTTGAGTACTCCAGATCTAGATCAAGATCAGAAAATGTTAAAAAATGGAAGATGGTTTGATAAGGATGAAAAATATAGAAAGAAAGCTAGAGTACCATGGGGACGCATTCCCCTTTTTAAAATGTGAACGATATTTACCTATAGAAAGTAAAATCTGGGAAAAATTCAAATTATGAAGCTGGATGAAGCTTAAAGCTTTTGGAAAGGAGCTTATTATAGAGATTTAAAGAAATATTAAAATATTTCTTGGACTGAAGATAGTTTTTCTTTCATTTAATAGTAGCAACCATAACTTTAATGAAAAAATACATATAAAAAAATCTTCATGAAACTTCAGAATCATTTGGAATTTCGCATATCCTCAATTTAAGGACTTTAAGATCTTAGATTAATTATGAGCTATATCTCAATTTTTAATTAAATAAAAGAGATTTAAATTTTGCAACGCAATTTTTTTAAAAAAAGTTCATAGTGAATTCATTCTTTTGGAGAAAACATTTCCTCCAAACAATTCAATCCCCGTGATTCAAAAAACGATCAAAATTATTCTCCTGTCTCTTGTTGCATCATCCCCCTCCCGCTCTTCCTTATAATTATTTTTCCTTTTCCTTCCTCTTTGTTCCTTTCGAATTAGAATATATCCTGCTTTTATTAAGTCTTTCATTGAGTAACAGCACGTTATTATGACATCACGTGATTTCTTAAAGTAAAATGAATCAAATCTCTGCTTTTATTTTTCAATTGCTACTATTAGAGTTCACAATCTTCTTATATATTATATATATCTTGTGTTCAAATTTTCAATCGTTAATAAAACACTTTCTATTCATCCATTAAAGTTCAAATACATTTTTTTAAACTTGTGGTGGATGACACTTGATGTTAGTTCAGTTGTTTCAAATATTAATTCATTAAATTTAATTAGCCACGAATGGCTTACAGAAGGCATTTTAGTGGCCCCTCATTTGAATGTAAGGCAATTTAAAAAAAATTGCCTTTTCTGCTTTTTGTCATAGAAAATGCCATTTTTTTTCTGTTATTCTTGATGTTTCACTAATATACAGTTGAAGCTGATTTTGTGCGGTAGATAGGGACCGCATAAAGAAAAATTGCACAAAAAATATTCAGAATTTTCATAAATAACAAACTAATTCGTGGAAATACTACAAAAAACTTTTTTTTATGCGGTGGATACGGACCGCATAAAAAAGTCACATTTATAAAATATGCCAATTATTTACGAAATTTATGTAAGAGTACTTCCATAACAAAATAAATAATTAAATATTACACTTGGAAACATTTTAAAAACATATAGTTTCTCATTGTATATACGGATAAGTCTTTAAAATGCACTTACATAATTCATCGCTACTCATTGTTATCCAAAGTCCTGTAATGAATAAGTTCAAAATCGCTTTCGTCGCTTGAAGGTGCAATTTCAATTTATTTATTTTTTGGCAACATAAAGTAAGATATAAGTTTTTGTGACGAAGGATGGGTGGTCACACACACAACAGTTGCTTGTAAATGTCACGATAACCAGATATACATGATTGAAGCCCTTTTTGGAATTTTATACTCCTTTCTTAACTGGTATCTATTTTAAGAAAATACTTTTCCAATTTGTTGGAAAGCTGGATCCCTACATATTTTTATCCGCTCTCAAAGAATCTGGCTTCTTGTCCGTCTTCATAATTTATCAAATTATTGATAATGTCACTGTCATTGAAAGTTTCGTCTTCTAACAAGCGCGGGCTGCTGCAGCGTTGAGAGAAAGCAGCTGAATGCGCATTGTCGGGAGACTGTTTATAACAAATGTGTGAACAGAGCGTCTTGAAGTGTCTACATTTCAGTGGCGTAACGTACACCACCGCACCACGGGGGAGGACTCTAGGAGCCCAAGGCCTTACGCTAAATACGTATTTACCCAATTTATAAAATATTAAAGGCGAAACCTGACTTTCAGGGGAGGAGGGTCCTAACATTCTCCGTTACGCCGCTAGTAAATAGATAGAAAACATTACAGTGGCGCCAAAGTCATTGAAATTCATACACCGCATTAAAAAAATATCGCACATAAAAAATAGCACAAAAAGAAAATCGCATAAAAAAGACCGCACAAAAACAGGTTCGACTGTACTTGATATCCATTTGAGATAAAATTTTCTGAAAATGACGAATTTTTCAAAAATTTCACTGTATTTTAAATAATTTAAATATAAAAATATCTGAATATGCATAAAATCTCACAAAGTTTCGAGAAAAAGGCGGTCTCTTGTCTTTAACAGGTTAGCAAAGTATTTTAATTCGACTTCTTTTAAACTTTCTAGAAACCGATGTATGTTTTTTTTGTACAAATCTATAAACACCATCTCTTGTCTTAGAATTAGTTATAGTCACACGTAAAACAAAACCCTCCTTTTTTATGTATAAATTTCTCGACTACAATATTTTTTTGACAGTCAAATGGCCTGTGGATCGCTGTGAATGTATTGATGTGGCCCGAAGATTATTGTAAATTTAAGAATTTGGCCTCGACGGTGAAACGGTTGAAGACCTCTAACTTAACCCTTTATCTACCGCATTATGATTTACTGCAGGGTTTTTTTCATGCAATATTTTTTTTCTGAATCACTACATTGCAAATTAAGGGATATACATAAACAAAATACTCAACTTTGGGAAATTTAATTAGTAAGAGCTAATTAATTAAAAGATATTCAAATGTAAAATTAATTATACTCACTGTTTACTTAAAATAAATAGTCAAATCATTTTCTAAGGTCTTCATTAACATACACAAAAAACAAAAAAATAAAAACATCTTTTGGCATTCACTATTTTTTCGGAACAAAACTGGCAATCTTCGCAATCCCCTGAAGACGCAATTTCTGCTATAAAACAGTTCGCCTTTCCCGCTAAAATACTCATCATAGAACCCACACATTCTGCCCTATATCTTGGAAGAGTGGATATAAAAGAATATCCCTACAAAGTATCGTCAGAGTATTCGTAAAAATGGTTATTCTATATAATTTTAAAGTGAGTGGTACTTATAAGTATCGTCGGTAGATAAAGGGTTAAACGAAAGGTGGATGTCGGTTTGAACCTAGGTTTGTGAGATTGTGAGTCACACACATTTATTACGGCTTGCTGTTTGTATGAGTATTTGATACGTATGCGGTATACTTTCTACTCGAGAGGTTGAATCTATTTTTTATAGGATCCCAGAACGTCAAGAAGTCTTAAGAGGCTTCGAATTCGTGACCATGACCATTGGCATAAGAATCGGTCTATCAAAGCTCTAATTGGCAAATTTATTTGGCTTATTTGCGTAAACGTATCATATCTTGTTCTATTATAAGCGTCGAGAATAAAAGATATTTTTCTGAATTATTTTGGATAAAATTCTTCATAATACCTAAATTTTTCGAGTCAGATTTCTAGAATATGTTATGATTAACTCTCCGCTAGGGGCGCTTCAAAAAATTCCATCCACACTCGCGCGGCATCTCTCATATGCATCACTTCATACTTACGTTTGAAAATAATTCAATCTTTTTTTGTTGCTGGTGGTGGTGGTGGTGAGATTTGACATTAAAATATGTTTGACATAAGCTAATAATTAAAATAGAATCAGAAATTGAGATATTCATACGAAAAAACATCAGAAAGATAATGGTTCGTTATCCCCTGTTTACATGCCTTGTTGCAGTCTTCACAAATCACCTTACAATGTGCAAGGGACACGGATTTTTAGTATAATGCATGACAAAACTTTAATAATCTTTTCTTTATGTCTTGTGAAGAGGGACAACCACACACACAGTCAGTAGCGCACAAGGAATTTTCTGGGCCAAAAAATTAGCATTAATTATTTTTCCCGAAATTGAATAAATAATTAGCATTAATTAATAAATTAATCATTTAAATAAAAATATTTAATTAAATTTTTACGTATTATATACTTAGAATTATAAGCAATCGGAAAAAAACAAGGGCTTTGGGAACATAAAATCCCTTTTTTACAAGTCTTCTTTTTACAAAAACTTGTAATTTTTCATATATCACAGGGAACCTTTTACTCATTGCACAAGATCGTTGAATAACCCTCCTCTAGGCGCACTTCAAAAAGTTCCATCCATAGGCGCGCGGCATCTCTCGAATGCATCCCCTCATACTTACGCTTGAAGATCATTTGATCATTTTATTTGGCGATATTAAACATTAAAATATATTTGACGTAAAATAATATACAAAATAAAACCACATAAATTGAAAACTTTTAATAAAGAAACATAAAGGATAATGGTTATTTATCACTGTGTCAACCACTGCTTGCATTTTAAGATGCCTTGTTGCAGTTTTCACAAATCTTACAATGTTCAAGGCGCATGGAGTTTTCATATAATAATACGTAAGAGAAAAATTTAATAATCTTTTCTTGATGTCTTGTGAAGAGGGAACAGTGCCTTCTTTTACAAATTCCTGATGATGTTTCTCTAGCATTTTCATCTCGAGTAGGGCGTTGTATATCGGGTATTTCTTCAATCCCGAGTCAAAATGAACAAGGCATGTGAATGTTCACCTTTTCGCAGGTGCTCTTTCAAAAGTTCGTGATCTAGTTTTCTTAGGTATGTGCGCGAGGATCTGAGTGATTGTAATTCCCATATAGATATCTTTGGAGTTTTTTCCAGTTACACATTGAGGATTGAATAAAAAATAAAGTTTTAAAAAGAACTGGCTTTGAAACGCGGCACTGAGTGAATATTAACTTCGCACTGTTCAGCTACACAGGGGCTTTTGGCGACGGATCACGTAATTTTGAACCATGGTCAAGTGACGTGGACGACACCTGAGCTGGCACCCCCTCTCCTAACTACCACACCACATCAATGGGAGGACGTTTCAGCTCTCGACAGATTTAACGTGCATCGCTGCACTACACGGCGGGTCGTTAGTGGTACTGGGCTCGAACTCATGACATGCCTGCCATGATCCGATACCTTGACCACTGGGCCACTGTTGCCCCCTACAAGCGTGGCATCCCTCAGATTTATCTCAACTCCAGCATAAAAAAGAAAAAAAAATCAAACGGAAACTACAAAATACTTGTTTCGAATTATTTTCATATAAAACTACACTATTTTACAAGGAAAAGAAATCAAAATTAACAAAATAGTTTAAAGTCATAAGAACTGACGTTGTTGGGCGCGCTGCATCTATCAGATTCAATAGCCCCTGCCGCCCGAAATATGAAGAAACCACCCTCATGCTTGACACTGAATTCTAGGGCGATTGAACGAAAGGCAGGTAGAAGGAGGGGCGAGTTCCAACTCACCGTGTGGATGCAGCATCAAAATTATTTTTATTATGCATCTGAGAAATTCACGCGCTTAACAGAGGGTTAAAAATATTGTATAACTCTGTATTTAAAGAGAAAAAATTCATAAAACTGATGTTTAAAAGAGTTTTAAAAAAATTTGAACAAAATCACCTTATTCGTTGAGTTTTGGTTATTAATTGCATAATCAGATTTTTTTTTTATTTATTTAACTAAAAATACTTTTTGTGCAAGTCAATGAATATACAATAATTTAATTTTTTGAAAGGAATGAAGTTTTTCAATTATTTTTATTGTATTCTTTCACTCCCACATCGTAAACCTTCGTTTCCCATCCGAATTTATTCCCCAAATTTAAAGGTCAAATAATTTACGAGAAAGTATTATTCCCTATGCAAATATTAAAATTTATTGGAATTGAAGTGCAACAATGTTATACATTGTAACAATAATTCATCTTTTAAATACAATTTGCATCAAAGTGATGTCTTAAGAAGAATTCCAAATGGGTTATCAGAATTTCTCGGATAATTACATTCCCATTACTTCTCGTACCTCATAATATATTTATGAATAAACTATTCTAAAATTAAACAGCAAATACCGACTACGTTTTCAAAATGTGAATTATGATATTTAATCATTATTATAGAGAGAATTTACTGACTGGTATTTCGACATGTTTTGGACTGGTAAGAAATGAGCAGGAGTATTTACTCGATAAATTTATTTATATATTTTTAACAATTTATAAAGCATAATTTAATGCCATTGTTCCGATCAATGTTGCGAACCGGAAGGAAATGCATGAAATATAGAAATTCTTTCCCATACAGTTAAGGCTGTTTTCGGTCAATGTTAAAGAATAAAGATCAAACGGGAAGCACATTTGTGGGCAGGAAAAAGTTCCAATAGTAATAAAAATGTTTAGGGATATAAAGAAAATAATTGTTTAAAGGATAGTGTTCTTTGAATTTTGAAAATAAAATGAAATTTGAATTTTCTATGTTAAAGTATAGGAGGTGAAAACGCGAAACACATTTTAACACAAAAAAATTTATTTTTTCGAGCAGTATTAAATAGTATCCAAGAAAGCATGCTTCCCTCTTTTAACTGGTGTAGCCAGAATTATGTTTTATGCTTTTATTAATTAACTTTGTTAAAATTTTAAGTTCATTCTTAATTATTTTTGGCGTAGTTCAGACTATCGCAAACAGACGGCGCCACCTCGGTTTGAAAAGCGAATTTATTCTTGTCTACGAATACTTATTTTTGGCGATACCTCTCTGAAATATATTCGCCAGCTAGGGATTATGGTAGCTTGCAAATTGTGACAAATAGTGGACAATGGAAAAGATTTATAATGTACAGAGATTTAACATCTCAAATCGAATGAACTTTCCTATTTAAGAATGTTTTAAACATTTTCTGCATGTGTGCTTTAAAAAAATTCATTTATATAGATAATTTATAATTATGCTGCTTAGATTTTTTCTTTTATTTGTTATTGTAGAAATGTCTATAAAAATATTTAAATTCTATGAAGCGATTGAATGCAGAATTGAAAGTATACTTATTTTATACTTGACCAAAAGTAGTGAGTTAACTAAAGAACACAAATTACTCTCTATCCTTGAAGTTCACAAATTAAAATTTTAATCTAATTATTGTAATACAATTATATTATTATTATTTTCTTTTAACTAAAAAAGAATTTTTTTTTCTCCATCGAATAGATTTTATATTTGACGTAAGACAAAAACATTGGAACAATTATTAACCAAATCTTGTTTTCTAATTTAGTTAGCAGAAACTTATTTTTTCAATTAATTATGCTCAGTTTCTAAGCCGCACCCAAATTCTAAGCACATTTTTGTGAAAAAAAAAATAAAAATAGAGTAAAATATGTTATTGATGTATGATATATTTACAAAGTAAAAAGTGTCCGCGGTATCCTAGTGGTCAACGTAACGGACCCGTGATTAGTGTGTCATGAGTTCGGACCTAGTACCGCTGAAGACCCGCCTTGTAGGGCAGCGATGCACATTAAATCTGTCAAGAGCTGAAACGTCCTTCCCGTAGGTGTGGTCTATCTCTCTGTCCATCTTTCTATCTATCTCTCTGTGTGTGGCATAAAATATATTATGTCTATTATTACACAACGCTTCAACATTGTGGTATTTTAGAATTCGTACTGAAAAACGACCGGGAAACATTTGTAATATTTATACTTATGTTTACTTTTTTAATTAAAAAAATTGTCTGAATATTTTTGAAATACACGTGATACTATTCATACTGCTATTCATAATTAAAAGTAATATAATGAAATTATTATTTGCGTATTTCTTTGAAAAATATTTAGTTTTATTTTTATAGATAAGAATTTGTCTAAGAAAATTGAGACAACCAGTACTGCATTTAAAATATTAAAATTTAAAAGAAGAAATTTGAACTAATAAAATGAAGGCCATTAAAGAAGAATTAAAATCAAGCGTTTTAAAATAAAATATAAAAAAATAGTATGAAGGAATAATATAAAAAATAATTTCTGGAAGAGAGCTTGAAAAAGGTTTTTCTGTGTCCAACACTGTGCGTCTTGGGAAACCGAAATGCTGTAAGGGCTGGTGGGTGAAAGAGCGACTAGCAGGTCACTCGCATAGTCGGAATGTCCGAAAGTGAGAACTCTTACATGGCCAAGATTTACCCCTCCCCCGAAAAAGAAAAAAAAAATAACTAACATTTCTTTTACCAGTTTTACGATTCCCTCAGTCCCCCGCGTGTCCCCTTCCTTTGAAAGGGGAGAATGGGTAGAATGGTCATTGGGGCACATAATCTCAGAAGAGGTCTTAATCCCCTATCTTCAAAATATGGGGTTGACATTGACAGATAGAGCTTGCCATGATAAATTTAGAGTTGAAAAAAATAATAATAAAAGGAAATAACTATTAAAATTAAAAATAAAAATAATTGCACTCTCTGAATTTAAAGAAAAATTACTGGAGCCTTTAATGAATTAAAATGAAAATAAAAAAAGAAATAAAATTTTTAAAGGGGGTATCTCATCAACCCTCTTCAGCCCATATTCAATCTCAAAAAAAAATAAATCACCAAACAATCTTGATTGAGAAAGGGGGGGAACTTTTTTTGAAAAAAATTCGAGAGAGAAATTTTTGCCCATCTTGGG
>BMAV01000495.1:45311-56015 GCA_019973955.1 Trichonephila inaurata madagascariensis | reverse complement strand
ATAATTGTTGCAAAGACTATAAAAAATGTAAGAAACATGAACTTTCTGTTGCTGAAATTGAAAATTCTGAAAAACAATTGATTCGTTTAAGTCAAACATATTATTTACCTGATGTTGAATCTTTAAAATTTGTTACTTTTATTGATAATGATAATATTTTAAGAAAAAATCTAAAATAACTGAACGAAATGATGAAAGTTCTTTTTTGTATCCTATATTGTTACCTGATAAATGTGAATTTACAGAACTTTTTGTTAGATCTATACACAAAAAGAACTGTCATACTGGAATTCAAATAATGCAATCATTAATTAGAGAAAGGTTCTGGATTATCAGAGCTAGAAAAACTATTAAGAGTATTTTGAATAAATATGTTATTTGTGCTTGTTTTATAGCGAAATCATTGTCAAGCGGACCATCACCTTTACCACCAGACCGAGTGACTGATTGAGCGATATTTGAAGTTGTAGGAATTGACTTAGCTGGACCTCTGTTTTTAAAAACTGGCGAAAAGGTATGGATTGCATTATTTACTTGGGCAGTCTATTGCGCTCTCCATCTTGAATTAGTAAACGCTCTGTCTTCTGATGCCTTTTTGCTAGCCCTTTGGCGTTTCATTGCCAGGCGCGGGAGGCCCAAGATAAGTTACTGTTATGACGGTACTAATTTCCGAGGTGCTTACAATGACCTTGCGAAATTGGATTAGCATAAAATATCGAGAGAAACATCAACTCAAAAAATAGTTTGGAAATTTATACCACCCACCGCCGCATGGTGGGAAAGGTTGGTTTGTATTATCAAGGAACTATTGAGACGTTCTCTTGGAAAATCAATATTGTCCTATGAAGAATTGTCTACAGTGCTTTGTGAATTTTTAATCAATAGTAGACCTTTAACTTATATATCTGAAAATCCACAGGAATTGATCCCTCTTACTCCAACAATGTTTTTAATAGAGAATCGCTGTTCCGATACTACCGGTATTGACGGATTAAATTCGAGAGACTTAAGAAAAAGAGTGAAATATAGAATTAAACTTTTAAGAGATTTAAGAAAACGTTTCGAAAAGGAATATCTAGGTGAGCTAATACAAAAACAGAATGATAATTGGGTGCAGGAGCCCCGAGTTGGGGAAAAGGTCTTAAATGGGAAAGACAATAAGAAACGTTTTTCTTGGCCTATAGCTAAGATTATAGAATTAATCCCTGGTCGAGATGGGGAAATTCGAACAGCTCAACATGGAACAGTAATACTCCCGGTGCAACGTATCTTCCCTTTGGAAGTACAAGCGATTGCAAATAGCGATAAGGAGTTGAAAGAGAAATCAATCTCTGTTAAATGTAAACCTGAAAATATCTTGAATACTAATGATGTAATTGTAAGAAATTATACTTCTTCTAGAAGATTGGTTAAATGAAGGAAATGATTTTATTTACAATGATATTAAGGTTAAATGAATTTTGGTAAGCAGATGTAATGCATACATAGAGAGCGGACATCAATGGCTAACTAGCTGCCGGGAAAAATGTAAACAGAATACAATAAACGTTACTTCAAAAGTTGAGTAATTTTTATCCTTCTCCGTAGTGCAAAAGTTGAGTAATTTTTATCCTTCTCCGTAGTGCAAATATTGTTTTAGTAATATGTCGCCACAAACCAAAGAGACTTGATCCTTTGAATTATAACTGTTATAGGTTTGAGACAAGTCTCAAAGGGGGGAGTATGTTGTGAATAAAAATGATTTGTGTGAATGAGTGGCTGCACCAACTCCCAGCATCGGGTAGATGCAGCTCGAAGAATTTTAGAATTGATATTGTTCTTTACAAATTTAAAGGTAATCAATTTCTCTATTTGGTAATCTTAGCACATTTTGAAAAGTCTTCAACCCCCGAATTGAAGTGTTCCCTTGATTTTTAGTTAACTAATGAGATTGCCTAGAAAAGACATGAAGTGAAAATTATCAGATTTTATTTAGTAGATTTAATCAATCAGAAAATAAATTTGAACGTTTTTAAAAATAAAAATTCTCTTTTCAATGTTGCAATGATTCAAGCTTCAAACAACTAAACTTAATGTTTAGATTGTCTGCTTTTAATTTTATTTTCATTTTCCATTTCGCGTTTTATTCGTATCTGAATGCGACCCGTATTAATACAATTGTATGTTTGGGTTATAAAATGCGTGCTAATATTAAGTGCTTTGTTCAGTAGTAAATTTATTATAAAATAACCTGAATAAAAAAATATTAATTGAATTATTTATATGAAACTTACAAGAATGTAGAAATTTTTTTGTTTTAAAAATAAAAACTCTAAAGTAAGTAAAATTCTTCGCTATATGTAATAAATCACGTTTTTAACAATTGTTCTATATTTAAAAATAGTTTGTTGTTAGATTATTGTAAATTAATGTTTGTATTTATTTTTGGAAATAAATAATTTTTACATGGAATTATGAATCGTAGATCTTAAAAGAATTTGTGACCTACATTGCTTAAATGATATGGGATCGTAAATTCATTTATTCTTCACATTATGTTAATTTTTTATTTTAATCGTGTGTGTTTCTATGGGTTTATAATGTATTTGGTAATATTTTAATTGCATATTTCCATGAATTAATACTATTTAATGGAGGTAAAATGATGCACATAAATTATTACTTAGTGTGAGTGAAATCATTTATAAGTGAAATTGTATTGAAAAGGATAATAAAGTAAAATTCTACAGTGGAGAAAATTAAATTTACTGATAAATTTAATATTGCATTATCTCTTATGAGTGCTGTTATCTTCTACATGATGAAGCAAACTCAATTTTAGTTTCAGTGCTTTCTAGTTTAGCTAGTATGAATGAAAAATTCAAAATATTCTTTTTAAAGTAATGTATATATTGAAAGCACAAATATATATTTTATCTTAGTTTTTGTAAAATTGATTATACATGATTAATGTTTGCTATGAAATTATTAATATTTTGCTATGTAAATAAGGAATTTAGATATAATCATCATAATGGAACAGTTGTGAATATGACTAATATTATTCAGTTACATAAAAACTTTAATGTTTTTTAAAATTATTCTTAAAATTTTAATTTTAGATTTCTTTTAAATATAGTTTTTAATAATTTTTGAAATTTAAATAGTACTGTTCATTTTTAAACTGAAATTTTAGGCTTTTTTGAATTTTAAATTTCAAGAGATAAGTGCATTACTTATATTCTTTTATGGTTATATCAAGTTTTTTATGCAATTAATATAAATTTTCATTATATAGTATATTTCTTAAGGTTATTAACTTGTTTTGATATCTTAATAAAAATATAATATCAATTCAAAACTATTAAGAGTTTTATGTAATTATAGTATATTTATATTCAAATATCATATACTAATTTTAGTTAATTTTTGTAACATATTATCTAACTTATTTTAGGAAATTCTATTTATGATCCTGTGTTATATCAGTATGATAAGAAAAGAATAAAGAAAATCAGCTTGAAAGGTAATAAAAATTTTAAATATTTTTATTCACCTTTTAAATATTTCAAGTTTTCTTCTTTAAATTTAATACATTAATGTATTCTGTATGAATTAAGTCATTTTTAAAAAGAAAAATATTTTCCCAATGTAAAAGACCATCTTTACATATTAGAAGTATGATCACTAAATTGTAAAATGCATTTTGTTATTTAGAAATGGCCTTAAAAATAGCATGGAAAGGTTAATATATTGGGCTTTACTTAATATAGTCAATCAATATGGTAAAAATTTGCAAATGTTATAGTATTGATGTAACAAACGAGTAATATAAAAAAAATTTTTTAAGTCAATCCCTACTTAGATCAACAAAGGAACCAAATTGGTTCAAGTGTAGTATAAGGGGGCCACTTTGAATTTAGCGATTTTTCTTCGGATTTGGCGAATTTTTTCTAAATGTCATGGTGAGATATCAAATTTATTCTGAAATAAATAATAAATGATTCTGAAAAAAGTACCTTGGCGACTGGTTTTAGTCGCCAAAAAAAAGAACTGCGCCAAGTGGCCCCCCTATACTACACTTGAACCGAAAAATGGTTTTTGTTTTAGCTACTTTTTATTAAATAATTAAAATTAATATAAATATGTATATACATATGACAGAATCACAACATTAAGTGGTAATTAATTTTTATTAATTATCATTAAAGTATCGTATTGTCATCCAAAACAATTGTGTATATAAAATTTCAGTTCAACTAAATGCTTTAAAATGAGAGAAAAAAAACCTTTTCAAGTTTTGATAGAAGTCGATAAAATGGTCACTTAGTTGTCAAAAATGTTGCCAATGTAACTGTATTTGTAATTCTTTACATACCGTAAAATCCGGCGTATAACGCGCACTTTGAACACAAAAATTGAGATCGAAATATAAGAGGGCACGTTATACGCCAGGTATAAAAACGATAGCTTTAAAAATAACAAAAGAGATGAGCATAAAAATAATTTTACTCTTAGACATATCGAAATACTGTTTATTTAAAAGAAATGATATACTTTATGAACTAAAAGAGTTCTAGTTCTAGAAATATACTATTATTTCAAAAGTCTGGCATAATATCTTGAATAAATGACTTCAAAACATAAGAACGTTGTATACTAAAATTTCAGATTTCTTCTTAAAAAGCGAAGTGCGCGTTATATGGCGGAATATATCTGAAAATTAAAAAATTCAGCTTGAATGTATGGTTGCGCGTTATCCGCCGGATTGTATGGTAATTAATTTTAATTAATTTTATTATAATTAAATTACTGTATTGTCATCCAAAATAGTCATGTATATAAAATTTCAGCTCAATTGAGCACTTTAAAATGTATTTTATTAACAATTGAAAATTCCACGAAGATAAATAAATATATACGAGAGTGTGAGCTAATAGTAGGAATTGAAAAAAACTATTTCAGTCATACATATCTGTTCAATTGATCCTGTAACTAAATTTGAGCCAATTTCATTTGTTTTCTATTTCCTTTTTAAACATACCATACTCTTAGATGTATTGTACTGTTAGCGAGTAGTTTTAAAAAGGTTTAATGTATTTTTTTAAATAAAATTTCTTCTTTTACAAATTACCCTCAAAACACTTATATGTTAACCATACACAATTATAGGTAAGTTGATGAAACATTCATACATATAAAATAATAAATATAGTCATAAGTGATATAAATAACTTTAATGATTGGATTCTATTTTGGTACATCCCTTGGCAGCAAAGATTATTTGGTGTTAAAAGTGATAAGTTTCCCAAAACTAATTTCTAGTAACCTTGTTGACTATATAATGCTAAATTTAACCATTTTTTCTCCTTTTCATCAGGATAAGCACAGCATCCGACATTCTTTTTTTTATCTTTTTAACATTAAACCAGAAATTTTATTAAAAAGAAGGAAAAATCCTTCTTTTTTAGTGATAATAAACTGGATGGAGCATTATCATTTAAAAAAAAAGATAGAAAATATAATATTTGCAATCAATAAGTTTAAATGAAACATGAAAATTCCTTTTTATTCTTTTTTAAAAATAAACTGGAGCTGTCAGAAAAAAAGAGTATCCACATGTTCTTTCTTAAGGTCAGTGATTTTCACCATTTCTTTTGGTCCTTTTTTCTCTTTACTCTTTTTTTGTACAATTCAAATTTTACTTCATATCATATTTTCCATTTCATCAGCAAAAATACCACAAATGTGATGCTTTGTTTCATGTTACAACTTCAAATATGAAAATTGTACTTTGATGCCATATTAAAAACAGTTTGAAAATTGTCTGCAAGGGGTTAATTAATAATAAGATTTTGCTGGCATTGCTTGTTTGACATAAAGGACCATCTCTACTGTATTCAAACTCTAAATTAAGAGGTTAGTTTGAAATGATAATTTTCTGATATTGCAAATAAAAATTTAATTTGATGGATGAAAGCTTTTTAATTAATACTTTATATTCTTCAGTAATAATATTTTTTCAGTATTTTTTCTATTTTTAAAAATTGTTGTTTTCTTGTATGTTCCAATAAATTGCTTCATGTTTTGTAGTATTGAGTCGTGCTTAGAAAGAATAATAAAATAATTTTGTCTCTGTTATGTGTATTATAATGGAGTGAAAAGCCAACATTTGTAACTCAGATATTTATATCTTTTACAGATATTTCACTTTACTCATAGTCATCTTCTTCATAATTGTTTATTTTATATATATATATATATATTTTAAAATTTATACATTTTGTTGTAAAGATTTATTACTAATTATTTTGTTATATTTAAAGTTCTGTTTGACTTTTAAACGTAAATTTAATGTTTATAAACATTTTGATATTAGTTTTAGAGAGTATGGATTAGTGACCACTTTTCTGAGTTGCATCACGAACATTGGTCGAAATGTTTGATACAATATATTCACTACAAACACAGTTGTTAAAAGTTATAGTATAATTTCATCAATTTTACTTAGTTTTAATATTAGCAACTGGTAGAAGTCAACATTTAGTATATTTTTTACATATTGCCATACGTTTCTTCATAATTCCTATAACTAATAAATTCACAGTTTATAACAGAATGAAAATCACTACATTCAAATTAATTATTTTAATTGATTAATGATATTTAAAAACTTCATCACTTATTTACAATAACAATTGATATACCTTCTGGTATTCAAAGACAGAACCACTTATTTATAACTGTTGTAAACTAGAATTTGATATGTTTTCTGCATATTGCTTCACTGTCCTTATCATGTTTTTTTTATTGATAATGTTACAAATGTCATTGACACATTGTTACAATTTCTTCAAAAATCCCAGTAGTACTAGTTGTTACATATTTTAAATTTTTTTAAATTTCAGTGTAAGCAGAAAAGATTGGAATAATAATAATAAAAGAAAATTTTTCAAAAGTCACATGAAACATTTTTGTATAATTGGTTTATTTCTACAACCTGGTCTTCTGCATATTTAAAATTTTTGACTGAACCATTTGTGCTCTATTTTTTCCAAATTTCCGTGAAAGTTATCTTGATCAGCAAAAAATAAGCCAAATTATAATTAAGAAAGGAGCCAAATTTCATTAGCTGCCTTATTAACTCCTAGAAAATGAGAGGGAAAAAAAGCACATTGATAGGTACTGCCAAAAACATTTGGGACAAAAAAATAATTATCTGCATGTTTATAAAATTCTATTTGCAATTTATTTTTTAGATCTCATAGTAGATTTCAGAATTTCTGTGCATGTAATAAATAATAATAGATGAAGAATATAGATCATAATAATAGATTCAAGAGAAAAAAAGTTCACCATGGTGTTAAATGTAGTCTAAATTTCTTAATGTTAAACAAGTAGATAATGAATTCTGTAAAACAATTATAAATATTTTCTGAAATTGAAATGAATTTTTATAAAATTCTCAGTTACACTCTTTTGGCTATTACAGTTTTACAAATCATTAGAGTGTTTAAGAGCAATATCTGTAGTTGATGTAAGTCGTATGTATTGTACTTAGAAAAACATCTCTTGACTACCATTATTTTTAACTCAACTTCATAATTTATTAAAAGTGCCTCTATAAAACATTTATGTTTTAATTATATTTGATATCGAAGAAGGGCTGCGGTAGTCGAGTGGTCAAGGTATCGGATCATGGCAGGCATGTCATGAGTTTGAGCCCAGTACCACTAAAGACCCGCCGTGTAGGGCAGCGATGCACGTTAAATCTGTCAAGAGCTGAAACGTCCTCCTGTTGGTGTGGTAGTTAGGAGAGGGGGTGCCAGCTCAGGTGTCGTCCACATATTTTGACCATGGTTCAAAATTACGTGGTCCGTCGCCAAAAGCCCTTGCTTAGCTAAGCATTGCGACGTTAATATTCGCTCACTTACTCACTTGATATCAAAGAAGTTACTTTCGGAAGAAAAATTAGTTTATTGTTAATTCCTACAATCATACTATATAATAATTGAATTGGAAAACCTTTTAAACAATTCATTGCACACATGACTGATCTTGATAATTTATTTATTTTGAAGTTATAAAGAAACATTTATATATTTTTTCTTGCATTGTTTTCATTTTAATAATGTAGTTATTTATTGACATTCGATTCTATCAACTTCAGGCAGTAAATATCGAATTTTAATATTTTTCCTTTTCTTTCTTGCATTTTGATTAATAAACTTTGTTCTTGATGTAAAATATGTTTACATACAATTAATGGTTAATAATTTTTTTAATTATACCCATTTTTGCAAGAAAATAAAAGTATGAGTAAAAGGATGTCATTTTATGTTTAAAATTTTGTGATACTGAATCTGAGAGAAAAACTGCAGTGTGTTTGAGATATTTAAAAAATTTAATTGTCTTCAGAAATTTCCACATTTCGGCAGACATTCAGATATGTCAAAAAATTATAAAAGGCAACAAATAAACCTTAAAAGAGAGGGTGTCAGCCACAGCATTTTTGATAAAGTAGAAGTTCGAGAGCTTTTACAAGAGATACATTATTGCAGATATTAGTTTCAACAAACTGATTAAAAATGCATTTTTGTTTTAAGACATGTTGAAGTGCGAATGAAAAGAATGGGGTATAATGACCCTGTAAAAAAGACTCTTTTTCGGAGAAAATAGTGGGAAACGTGAGGCAGTTTGACTTCGAGATTATTTATTTAGCTTCCTGTATTTAGATGGATGAAACCAAATCTTAAGAATCTTTATTCTGTGTTTCGACAGCAAAATGTTATTCAGACTTCATTTTCAAATTCTTTTGTAGCTCTTTGCAATTTAGTGTACGAATATTCAAATCACAGCATAAGATAAAATGAAAAATAAATATTTTATTGCATTTGCTTTTATATATATATAAAATATATATATAAATTAAAAATAAACCATAATTGTCACCAGTTTCTTAGAATATTAATCTGCTGATTAACGTATTTAAGTGTGTTGTATTCTTAGCTTCAGTGCATCGTATTCCTCCTCCTCCTCTTCAAAAAAAAAAAAAAAAAAACGATGAACATTGCTGTTTAAAGAAAAAAAAATTACTTTTCTGTCATATAGAAAACACAAATTTCTTCAGTAGCTTATAAATACCGATAGCATGCATTGATTATTTACGATAAAATAAACGGATTGTAATTACAATAGATATATACTCGAAATAGAAATAAAAGGGTTTTATGATGAGTGAGCCAAAAGTTCGTTCGTCCAGACTTTAAAAATTTATTAAAAAGGAAGAAATGATGATAAAGAAGTGCGGTTTGCAAGAATGGACTCACAAGAAAGTCGGATTTTATTAGTAGTAAAAATGTTATTAGTTAAAAATATCACTGGAATGGAACGCTGACAATCCGAAACACAATGTTCATGGAAAAATGATTGTTCAACAAGACCTCCCGAACATTGTTGAGGGTGGCTCTCAGTGCATCATATCGGAATGAATAGTAAAAATCTCACGACAAATGTAATCTTTGACTTCAAACAATGTTGACGGGGATGCACGGTAAACACAAGTGATTTAAAATAGCTCCACAACCAGAAGTTGACCGGAGTGAGGTTGGCGCTAGACCAATCACTCTGTCCTCACCGTAGGAATCGTTTTACAAGAATGGCACAGGATGGAGTTGCGCCATTCCACACGAAGTTTATTGCAGATAACACACCTCTTCGAATTAATGTGAGGACGACTAAAAATATTTTTGCTGCTTCTTTATGAGCCCTTTTTCGCAGACTATATTATCATTTCTTTTTTATGAATTTTTTAAGTTAAAACGAACTTTTGGCTCACCCAGTGTTTATCATGTTAGGTTTGCTTTGTGTTTAGTAATACATGAACAACTGTTTCATTGTTAAAATATTTTATATACATTGCTTCAGATTGATGGAGAGTTTTCCTAGAATAAGCAGTTTTTTTCTTTGTGTTGTATAAAATAATAAGTCTGAAATAACAAGCACATATTTTTTCCATTTAATTCTGATACTTTTAAGGGAGTCTTTATTATATAAGATTAAGTTTAAAAAATTCGCACGAATTCTTTTTTTCTTCACGTTATTATCATTAAAACAGATTTACACGATACTTTCTCAACTGCGATCTTTCACACAGGCAATTTTAAAGGATATTCCGTGTAATTATGTGTGTTTCGAATTAAGAAAAAAAACTTATACAAATTTTTTAAAGCATTACAACATCCGTAGACTATTGTGACGTCTTCGATTGGGGTGAACCTCACCCTCCATTCATTCTAAGTTTTATGGCTCCAAACAGATGTTAGGTGACAAGAGCACGTGGCCATGGGGTCATTGTGTATTGTCTGACCTCGGGAAAACGCTGACACCCAGTCTGGAAATTACAATATCCAAAGAGAGCCGGCACCCATTGACAATAGGCGAAGCCTGTTTGAAGAAATCCTGTCGCCTCGGTCGGTGTCGAGAGAATGGGATGGTGGATGGACACCAGGTGGTGTGATGAATAAAGGTGTTCAGAAATTAGATAAGAATTATGGCGCCCTTAGTTTCCAGACAGACCAGGAATGTGTTTGTGTTTGCCGCATAAATAGGCCCGGGGACGAGGGAAGACTTTTTTATGGCCTGCCAATGAGAAGAGACGAGGGGCGTGTTGTGGACCCGCCCCTGGTGTTTAAAAGGGTTTTTTTAGGAGACGAGATAGAGCCC
>BMAV01000495.1:22539-41685 GCA_019973955.1 Trichonephila inaurata madagascariensis | reverse complement strand
GTGGGGAAGCTCCACGGGTGATATACATATCGGAGAAAGCTTAATTGTTATATCCACTGCCGATTCCTTTTGATTATGAACTTCATTAACTTTCAAAATATTCAATCGTCCCCTTTGCATCCTTTCGCCTCGACTGAAATTCTCACTCGAACCCCTATTTCTGCGGTCCCCTCTATTAAAATTATCATTTCAATCTTTTCGAAATTGGTATCCCATTTCGTTGAATCTCTGATCATCATTCTGAAATTTATTCCTACTCTCGAACCACCTATTACTTTGACGGCCATTCTCATAAGTACCTCTAGAATCATTTCTGCCATTAGAATTTCTCCAGTTTCTGCGATTATCATCAAAATTAGACATCCTATGCGCGTTTTGACACCATCTTTCCACATTATCACTATTCTGCAAACCCCTTTTTAATTTGTAAGAATACCTCTCTTCAAATTTAGCTAAGATTTCTAAAAGTTGTACCGTTTTCTGCGGATTTCGGACCTCCACACAGTCCTGGACTTGTGGTTCGAGTCTAACAAAAATGTGATCAACCAATTCTGCCTGCGACATCCTTAGTTCTAAACTTTTAAGAATTTTCAGTAAATCGTAAACAAAATCTGTTGGTTCCTGATTTCTTCCCTGCTGGGACGCAAAAAACCTCGCTTCTAACTCTTTCTTATTTTTGATTGCGGGGAAAGCTTAAACTAATTCTGCCTTTAGCTGCGCGAAATAAGTGGCTGTATCCTGCACTAACACCGATCCAAATATTGAGTACCAATCTTGAGTCCTTCCCCTGAGATGACCTTTCAAATAAGCGCATGCTAAGTTACTAGGAATTTCTAGTAACTGTATTTGATTATCTATGGCCTCTAAAAATTCATTAATATTCTCGGACCCTGAAAAGCACATTTCTGGTAAAATACCAAACCCTCCTCCTGCATTACCTAACACAGAGTCACATAAATTATAACGATTCGGGCGCCATTGCGACATGGCCGTCCTTCGATGACCATGTCGTGGGGTTTCAGCGTAAGCTAGAAGTGTGGGATTCTCGAAATGATGAGACATTTTAGAATTATTAATATGACTTTTATTAAGAATTTAACTTAGATTACTTAGATATCGAACAAACTTAGATTAAGTGAGAATAAACCAAAACACGTAGTCTTAACTAACACAGATCGCTCAATTAGATCACTTTTCAATATAATTATATTATATCCGCCTAATCTCAATCTCAATAATATATTCGCGTTCAGAATATAATCTTCCTACCTTGGTTGAATACGCAACGTCCAATCCACTTCAAATATTTCTCTAATTGGGTGTACAATGGTATGTAACTTGGTTAAATGGCGAGCTTTACGGGATTCTAGATAAGCCGTCAATCAACACTGCGACATAGTCGTCCTTCGATGACCATGTCGTGGGGTTTCAGCGTAAGTTAGAGGTGTGAGATTCTCGAAATGATGAGACATATTTTAGAATTCTTAATATGACTTTTATTAAGAATTTAACTTAGATTACTTAGATATCGAACAAACTTATATTAAGTGAGAATAAACCAAAACACGTAGTCTTAATTAACACAAATCGCGCAATTAGATCACTTATCAATATAATTATATTATATCTGCCTAATCTCAATCTCAATAATATATTCGCGTTCAGAATATAATCTTCCTACCTTGGTTGAATACTCAGCGTCCAATCTACTTCAAATATTTCTCCTAATGGTTGTACAATGGTATGTACCTTGGTTTAAATGGCGAGGTGGCGTCTTGATTCTGGGTAAGCCGTCGATCAACACTTCTATCTTCTCTACACTGAACTTTCTCTATAAATTGCCATCATGCTCACTAAAACTTCTACCCTTTTAAAGGTTATCTTATTTGCATCTATGCTTCGTTTCACTTCTTGGATTTGGGTTGGAAAAGATTTGCCATTAATCGTGGCCGTCAAAGAACACAGTGGTTATGTTAAAGGAAAAACGCGTGAGATGTCACAACCCCCTCCAAGAAGCAAAACGTGATTTATTCAAGGGTCCTCTGAACCCTTAAGAAATTACGTGCTTAAATTTTTATTTCTTAATCTCCTCACTTTCTAAGTTTTATTTAAATTTTAACCCCTTGAATCCTCATTTTATCTTCTATAATTTCCAATATTTAACTTAACTGTAATTTTCATTATTCATCTTAGTATTAAATTTAATATTCCACTTAAATTTGAACTCGTGACAGACACACAATAAATTTTATTTCATTAACTAGGCCATCATTAACAATTTTGCATTTTAATCATGGTATATTCTCACTTTTACATATGTAATTAGCTATATACTTAAATATTTATACACTTAGATCTTTTATATATGTCCATTCCTTCCTGGGTACGCACAACCAAATTATATTATATCCGCCTTCTCTCAATCCTAATAATATATTCGAATTCTGAATATAATCTTCCTACCTTGAATTCTAAGCAATGGTCCAATCCACTTCAGATATTCATCTAGGCTCGAGTACAATGGTATGTACCTTGAATTAATGGCGAGATTTCCGTGATTCTTGGGTAGGCCGTGAATTTACGCTTCTACCTTTTCTGAACTGAACTTTCTCTAAATTGCCATCGCGCTTACTAAAACTTCTGTCCTTTTAAAGGTTATCTTATTTGCATCTATCCTTCGTTTCACTTCTTGGATTTGGGTTGGAAAAGATTTGCCATTAATCGTGGCCGTCAAAAAACACAGAGATTATGTTAGAGAAAGGACGCGTGAGCCGTCACAAACTTGGTTATGGAGAATATCTCGTAGGGAATAGTGAAAGACCGAAATTCTCTATTCGGTAAAGCTATTTATGGATTTTAACTTTCAGGGTGTTTTAAGGGAAAGTCAAATGTATTTTAAATTACCGCCTGATCGAAGTAACTATTTAAGAAGGATTAACACTAAAAAGAAAGAAGGGTTTCCTTCAGATTCTGGGACGATTTCTTTAAAGCAAAAGGATATTAGTTTAAATACGGGAGAGTCGTTTAAAATCAAAACTTTTGTGCATCCCAGATGTTAATTAATTCGCTACGAGAGGATGCAGAGTATCTTTTAGATTTAGGTGTGAACGGGATGGGGCAGTCCAACCGTACTCTGCCCGTTGTTTGGTTAGAAAGAGTGAGCCGATACCCCTACCCGCGTATTAAATGTGGGAATTTGAACCATTTGACGCGAGCCGAGATTTTTCTTTTGTTAAAAATGAAAGGTTTTGTAGAAAAGAATAGCGCGGTATCGTGGGTCACTGTACTGGATTTGTGGAAGTGGTATTTTCTTCGTTGTGTCTTGATGAATTATCGAAGTATGCCGCATGCGTTATGCCACTTGGCATGTACATTATTTAAAAAGTGAGGTTTAAGTTTGTATGTGCTTCTTCTTATGGATGTAATTTAACGACACAGATTTTGAGATGGTTAGTGCAGATTGATGTATCACGATGGTCGATATAGACATTCTGATGCAAATTTGGAAGAATCGTGTAAAGCAGCTTGACTTTATATTAAAGTGGTTGAGTAGGATTGGGTCGGAAGTCAGATCGACCGAAGGTAAATTAGAGCAGTCGGAAAAATTGTTCCAGGTACATAATATAGACTTAGTAAATTAATTGCATGAGCTAATGAGGTATGTTAATTATATTCCCAATTTTCCTCAATAACCGACGTAATGGAAGACAATACCAAGAATTGTGAATAACTTGTCATAATGGTTGTGAGAATGCCTTCCGATAGCAAAAATTTAACTCAATTTAAAAAGTCTTTGTTTAAACTTCTTAATTAAAAAAAAAATTTTTTTTTACTGTTGTTTGCAAAGCTTGGAATTTATAGGTGTTTATTTTGTTTATTTAATATCGTTGGAATTAGTAGATGGGAATAAGAGCAATTTTTTTTGGATTTGTGCTAGGTGTAAATTAATATTTGTATGAGTATGAGTGTTTGTGTGTGTGTGTAAGGTGGAAGGATATTATGCGTTATTGAAAATCTTTTGTGTCTCTTAGTAATGTGTATACTCACAGATGTTTAACACAATTGATTGAGCGATTTGATGTATTAGAATTAATTTTTGATTTAACTTCTTTAAAACCCAAAAAATTTAAGGTGTGATGTAACTTACAGAAAAGGAAAAAGAATCCAAGATTCGGGATTTAAGTTTTAGTTGTAAAGTGTATGTTTTATAAAATTTTGGATTTATTTATTTTTCTATACTTATGATTGTATTTGTTACTTGGATTGCTGTCCTGGTCAGTCTCATTGATAAGACAACCTTTCGGTGTGAAATGTTAAGAACTGAACCAACCTGATGCCAGAGCAGTCCAGTGAAATGGACCTTTTCAGGGGGAAGGAGTTGTGACGTCTTCCATTGGGGTGAACCTCACCCTCCATTCATTCTAAGTTTTATGGCTCCAAACAGATGTTAGGTGACAAGAGCACGTGGCCATGGGGTCATTGTTTATTGTCTGACCTCGGGAAAACGCCGACACTCAGTCTGGAAATTACAATATCCAAAGAGAGCCGGAACCCCATTGACAATAGGCGAAGCCTGTATGAAGGAATCCTGTCGCCTCGGTCGGTGTCGAGAGAATGGGATTATAGAACCCAGGTGGTGTAATGAATAAGGGTGTTCAGGAATTAGATAAGAATTATGGCGCCCTTAGTTTCCAGACAGACCAAGAATGTGTTTGTGTTTGCCGCACAAATAGTACACGAATGTGACCCGGGGACGAGGACAGACTTTTTTTTGGCCTGCCAATGAGAAGAGACGAGGGGCGTGTTGTGGACTCGTCCCTGGTGTTTAAAAGGGATTTTTTTAGGAGACGAGATAGAGCCCTGGATGGAGAAAGCTGGAAAGGAGCCCTGAAAAGAAAAGGGATTAGCGAGTGCCTTTCGGGAAAAAGGATTGAACTCCCGTGAGATAGACTGTCTGCACCGGCTTGGCATATTTATTGGACTTTATTACTTCATATTTAGTAACCTATGAAGCAAATAAATACTGTTTTAAATTTAAAATGAGGCTGTGACGATTTTTCTGTGTTTGTTATCTACTCACGATGTTACACTATTAATATAATTCATCGTAATGCGTCTTGCAAAACTCATATAACTAGGGTTAATAAAAAAACTGCTAGGGTTAATTGAACTGCAACTAAGTTCGAAAAAAATTTATAAAAAATGCTCAAAAAACAAAAGATTTTAATTCAAAGAATAAAATTATTTCAGTTCTTTTAAAAAAATTGAATATTTTAAACTCAGTTTCAGTTTATTTTTGTGTGTTTTTCCCTTAAATATGTTGACAAATTTTTTTGATGCCAACGCAAAATTTGCAGGACGATGTAGAAAATGGTTATTTGAATATGCAGCGATATCAAAATAAAATAAAGTTAGCAGCTCTAACAAGCAAACACTAGCATTTTTTAAATCAATAATTTACAAAGGGGGTTTTGAAAATTAATTTTCAACCATTTTAAAATATATTTTATTTATAAATTAATGCATAAAGACTATCAATCGTTTAATTGCAATTAATACAAATATAAAATATTGCGTAATCTGTCTATTTTAATATCTTACTAAAAACTTCGTAAACATATTATCTCTCATCCAGAGCATAGATGAATTGTTTTTACTCGAAGCTCTGTGGAACGCTGGTGCTCTGAGAGTTGTTAGGAAGTCAATGTTTTTCGATTGCAATAAATATATGTGCTATTTTACTTTACAATTGTGTTTGCCCAAAATCTTTTAAAAATTAATTTTCTGTGATTGTGAAAAAGTTAAGAACCATCAACATGTATATTTAAGCAAAATTTGTAATAATAATAGTTTCCTATCCATAACAATATTTAAAATCTTCAAAAGGCAGTAGTAAATATTTCAAAATTAGAGAATTCATATAAAAAGCACTTACAGAAAGTTTTACTTTTACAGAGCAATAATAAAATGTCGAAATACGAGTATACGGATATCGTTATTCGGTTGTTTCTAGATTTAAAACTATTCATTTAAATAACATGAAAATAAAATGCATCGCAGTAAGAAATGTATCATAAAGCACAATTTTAAAGTACAGAAGTGATTTCAAACACAATAGGGTCGTGAAACATTATTCAGAAAGGAATAAGGTAGTATAATTTTGCGATATTCAAAGATAACTAAGTGCACACACACATGCTCACGTGTGCTGCATTCACTGATTCATTTAAAGTTTTATAAAACGTATTTTGTGTAAATACCGCAGTCCGAGAAAGAAACTGTAATTTAGATATATTTTATGAAATTTAGAATTTGTACATGATAATTTCCATGAAATTTATAAAAACAAAAATCAATACATAGTAAAAAAAATTATTTTAAAAATAAATATTTTTAATTCTATAAAATAGAATTTTTAGAGTTTACGAGTGGTGAAGAACCGGTTAATCAAAAAGAAGGCAACAGGTTTCGATGACAAAGGACGGTAAATGACTCTGTTGACATATTAATACAAATGGAGCAAATTTATTTATCTTAATTTCAATTACAACCATACACATTAAACGTACTCATTGTTGTATTTATCACTACGCGCTTGTGGTATAACGAATATCGCGATGGCCAATTTTTGTCAATTTAAATCGTACGCTATCCCCTTAAAGGACGTTTTAGAAAATGCTGTAAAAATGATAAATTTTATAAAATCAACACACACACACAATGAGAAATAAATTCGAGATTGTTTTCTGTATTACACGAAGAATTATCCTGCAACCATATAGAAATAATTCAGAAATTTTTATATGAACAAAGTCTTGGTTATGGCTCTAAAATGATGCGATGAAATATGATTGCAATTTCTTTTCTATTGAGAAAACACATGTTCGTCATTGTAAAGACAGTTTGCATATTCCTTCAAGGACTGAATGTAAAACTGTAGGAAATATGAATGCATTGGTTTTAAAACTTGCCTTGTGATCATTTCTCAAAGCCGTGCAATGTCTTACAAAAGTTTTCTATTAAATTTAGGCGACAGTGTGTTAATATCGTGGGAGTGCGAAAGTTATACCCGTTTTTGGATACGCAAATTTGCAATAGAAATATTAATACAAATGTTACATTTCATTACAACCTCATGTTGTAATGACCGAAATCGTCGGCCAATCAAACGTGTGGAGGCTTAACATATAAATGCATTGTGTCTCACTCTGTTAATCATTTCAGAAAAAAAAATCTCAGAGGGTGTAACATGGAAAGCATGTGAGACATTGTTATACAAGTGCGATAAGAAGAATACGGCAGCCGCGCAGCTTGTCGCAATGTTTGTCAAATGTATGGGAGGGATGCAATAGATGAAAGCACATGTTGTCGATGGATTCGTAAATTTAAGGAAGAAACTGCCAAGAACAGGCTAGGAGTGGACGGCCATCTTACGTTAAAGGAGACGATATTGACCAACAACCCGAACCCAACCGGGCAAGAATTAGTGGAGACCTTCCACGTACGCCGGACAACACTCGAAAGATGGCTGGTTAACGGGTTTTGCGAGAAAGTTGGATCGTTGAGTTCCACATAGCCTGATAGCTAAGCAGCGGGACCTGCGTTTCCTTGCTTTCTCGGTTCAAAAATGACTATTCTTGACACAAATTGTGACAGGAGACGATAAGTGGATTATGTACCGTTGCCCTTCTGATCCGCCTGCATCGACTTCGAAAGCTGAACTTCATCCCAAGAAGGTGTTATTGAGTGTGTGGTGGGATGTGCAGGGAAGTCTTGCCACTCTACCAAACCATCAATGCTACCTTCCACAATTAGACTGGCTGCATTCAAATTTGGTAGCAAAGCGGCCAAGTCTCATCATTCGTCGCGGTATTACCCTTCATCAAGACAACGCCGAGCCACATGCTGCTGTCATCACTCGTCAAAAGTGTAACGGGCTTTGGTTGGGAGGTTTTACCCCGCCCTCCCTATTCTCCTGACATTGCACCTACTGATTATCACCTGTTTCGTGCGTTGAACAATTCCTTCTATCAGAAAATCTTCGATGATCTTGATGCTGTGAAAACTGCCGTCCAAGACTTTTTTTTTACTCGAAACCGCCGGGATTTTACCGCCGTGGGATTCATCTCCGACCAGAAAGATGACAAAATGTCATAGATAGCAATGGGGACTATGCAGAATCATTGAGAATGTTCATTTTACTTTTATTTGTTCTTTTTGGTTAATCAAAACGGTTAAAACTTTTGCACTCACCCAATAGCTATATAATAGATCGCCTTTTAAAAAAAGAAAGAAATAGATATAAAAGAAAAATATGAAAGAATATTTTCTACTTGAGAAAACTAAGGGATAAAAAGGTCCTTTCGATTACTGCGATAAAGGAGAGGGGGAAAATATCGACATATCAATAGATTCAATGGTAAAATGTCAGTTAAATTTTTGGTTGCAAATTCATGTGGAATATGCAAAAGTTTCTCATGTAATTTATAAACATTTTAATGTCAATGCGTTTTAGGGAAAAATCTTTCTCAAGGTATGTGATAGCAAAATTAAGGTAAGGAAATAAATTAAATATACGGAATGTGAAATGCGACTGTAGATATCTTCTGCATATCTAGAATTCTATAGTTTCTGTAAAAAATCCAAGCACACGTATATATCCCAGTCACTATTCCAGCAATCGTAGGTGACACATGGAGCACGAATTAATGTTATCAATGTGAGTAAATTACGTTAATTTTATGTTAAACGATTAAAAATACAATACTTTGCTATAATTATCTTTACATGAAATACTTATAACTTGTTGATCTGCTTTAAATATTATTTTAAGATACTCTTTTAAGAGAGAAATATAAGGTTCCCTAAAAACGCTTATGCTTTTAAGGGTACCATGAGTTAACAAAGTTGGGAGACCACTGTTTCAAACCCCATTGGATCATATACGAGTATATTTTTTAAAAAGAATTTTCATGTATAGTGAACAAGAATTTCTTTGACACTGCACTTGAAAGTTTTTCGATGTTTAAAAAGTTATAGTTATGTTCGAGCAAATTTGTAAATTCTAGCACAAAACAGATTGTATGTCTCTTTTAAAATGCTCACAAAGTAATGATTTCGAGAAAAAATGTTTTGTTAATTTTTTTTTCACAATAACGTTAACTAAACGTTAGCTCAATAGGTTGTAGGACCACGGCAGATGGCGATGCACGAAACAACACGTTTAAGTACAGAGTCAGTGCGAGCTTGGATGATCTCAGGGATGACTTTCCATTAAATGTCAAATATTTGCCGCATTCTAAAGTTCCATTCGACTTCCAAACGCGGCGCGGGCAGGGCATGCAAGTGGCTTCCAATCACGTCCCAGATGTGTTCGATTGTTGAAAGATCTGGGAAAAGAAGGGAGGCGAAAGAAGCGTTTTCGTATATTGGTTGAAGCATACAATGTGTGGTTAGGTGATATCCTTCAAACAAAAGGTAATACCGATTCCCGAAGAAAAAGAAGTGTCACCGGTCGTTGCACATCCACGTTACATTGGGCCATGATAGTGCCTAGAATATGAACCAGAGGCGACCTACTTTCGTACGTGATGGCACGCCAAACCATGACACCACGGTTTTTTGTGATGCATTTTGCACATGCGGTCTTTTTGGACGTCACCACGTCGGCTTCCATAGCGCGACTATCACTGGATAAACAAAAGCGTGACTCGTCTAAGAGCGCGACTTTGCGATTCCATCATCCGCGTCACTCTAGTACGACAGTCTTCTTAATGGATGATATGAGTGAAGGCCAGTAGCAACCGATAGGGTGATTGTTCTGGTCGATATTGGAACGTTGTGTGCGCCCTGCATATGCTGCAAAATTGCGGTGGAAATGGCTTGCGCGATTACCACCGCTTTGGTCGTGCCAGCACCTTTCAAATTTCTACATTTTCTTCTCCCAACTATCTTTGTCGCAGCCGGTGCACCGTGGAGGCATCATGGTGGCTGTCAGTTGAGATTTGGCGTAGTACTTACTCTTCTCAATCACAATAGTCCAATTAAAACCGTCTGCCTTGTGGAACTGGCACCGTTTGGTTGATGCTTAGCATTCTCTGTTGTTACATGTGACCTCCGAGTCAAGAAAGAGAGAAAATAAAACAAACTAGAATGATTTTCCTGTCAGAAGAGTAATGGCATGGACATTGTCCATTCGTAAGTTTCTCTCCATATTTCCTATTTAACATGTGCTGGAGGACTGTGAATTGTGCGGTGAAGTGTATCTGTTCTGAAATTTGCATAATTTTCTGGCTATTCCTTTTTGGTGTTGCATTTTCAACGTCACGTAGTATGGTAGAATCAACAGCTAATGCTTATTATAACATTTCAATTTCCTATAAATGTTTAAAGTGACAGCTCACCGCCGTTGTGTGTAGCTAAGATCACAGCTCTTTTTTTTTCTTTTGGCTGTCTAGATTTAATATCGACGCAGTTTCTTAAGACTGCCATGTATGCAAATAAGTAAACTTGGCTGGGAATTACTTAAAGGAGTATCTTCCCCCATAGCAGCACTTTAAGGTATAAATTGACTTTCTCACATTAAAACTAATGATGATAGTAAATCACTATATAAGGGCATAAAATATAAAAGGGAACCATAGAGTGTGATGTCTTTCATTACTATTTGAACAAAACAACAAAAATGCATAGCGTCTGTTGCAGAATAACCTGTTGACCCTATTCTGATATATGACTAATAATAAGGCAGATATCTTTTTCCGACATTTTCTACAGTTTTACAACTAACAAGGGGAGGGCACGACTAAGGAAATTCATTTGGGATCGAGACTTGGTGTAATAGTAGTACTCATTTAGGGTGTTCACCCCTCAAAGTGATTGCATCGAATGGCCAGTCAATTCGGAGAAATCAGCCTTCGAAATTCATGCTTAGCTTTTATACAATTAAATTTTAATTTTCCCCCAACGAATTCGTAGCTTGATTGGTAAATCGTCTGCTTTCTATGCTGGAGGTTAGGGTTCGATTCCACGCGCGAACAACTTTTTTTCTTCAATTCATTTAATTATTTTTTTAAATTAAATAAATTTATTTATGAAAAGTTTATTAAATATTAAATGAAATTTTTTGTAATTATTTTGTATTTTATAAAATAAAAAAAATTTAATATATATATTTTAAATTTTTTACTAGTAAAATTATTAAAAATTATTATTAATTAAAAATATTAAAAATTAGTATTAAATAAAAATATTTAAAATAATTATTAATAAAAAGTATTAATAATTAAAATTAGTAAATTATTTATTAAATTAATTAATTAATCACTTTTTATACTAATTAATTAATTACTATTTATTATAATTAATTAATAACTCTTTATTATAACTTATTAATTATTATAAGCATTAGTATTAATAAGAAATATTATTAATTTATTATTAAAATTATTATTAATTTATTATAGAAATTATTTAAATAAATTTATTAAAGTTATTTAAATAAACTTTTTGAGATTAAATAAATTTATTTGAAAAGGACTTATTAAATATTTTATAAAATTGCAAAATAATTAATTTAATAACATATAAAAAAGACATATTTTTTATTATATTAATGATAAAATAATTAATTTAATAATAATATATTTTATAAATTATTTTATATTATATATAATATTTTATTTATAGTATATTGTATTTAACTTTATAAAACTATTTGCAACTATTTTTTTTTAAAATATCATTTAATATATTTATTATATATTTTTATTATAAATATTATTTATTAATATAAAATATATTTATAAAATTTAATATAATTATTTATATAATTAAAGTAATTTTTTTACTTTATAAAATACAAAGTAATTACAAAAAATATCATTTAATATTTAATAAAACTTTCATAAATAAATTTATTTAATTAAAAAAAATAATTAAATGAATTGAAGAAAAAAAAAGTTGATCGCACGCGTGGAATCGAACCCTAACCTTCAGCATAGAAAGCAGACGATTTACCAATCAAGCTACGAACTCGTTGGGGAAAATTAAAATTTAATTGTATAAAAGCTAAGCATGAATTTCGAAGGCTGATTTCTCCGAATTGACTGGCCATTCGACGCAATTACATTGAGGGGTGAACACCCTAAAAGAGTACTACTATTACACCAAGTCTCGATCCCAAATGAATTTCCTTAGTCGTGCCCTCTCCTTGTAAGATTAAACTAAAATCAAATATATTAGCCATTCAAAACGGATGCATTGTATTGTCTTTCCAGGAATAAGAAGCACTAGGCCAAAATATTTAGAAGTTTTCTACAATTGGAGTTAAAGACTGGAAATATAATTCGGAAAGCATTTCCTGTTATGAAAGATTCAGAATCTGTGCTCGTGTTTGTGTTACTTATTAACCGTGACTTGCACAATGATACTATAGGCGAAACAATTGATTTAAGAATGAAGGATGAAAAAGGCTTAATGTGTAAAATTATTGAAGGAACCTTGAATTTGAATGAAATCTCGTGCAAAATATAATTTTTCTTTTCGATGGAGTTGACAGAGTCTTGAGCATAGCTATAAGGATTTTTCCTATCAGCCATTGAGTTTTCATCAAAATGTGATCCAACGTTGTAAGAATTACTCCAGCTTCCCCAGATGTGGTAAAACATTTAATTCCAAATCAAAATTGAGCTCAGAATGCACTCTTTTCTCCCACTATATGTATAACTTTCGATACAATATAAGATACATTTAGTGTTGATCAATTGTACGAAGTTTAAAGATATATGAAAATAATGTGACGAAACAGTATTAAAAATCTGTGAAGGGTAAAAAAAATCTGATTTTGGGAAATAAAAGATTGACCACCAAAAGGGATTAAAAAAGAAATAATGAAATCATTACACGTGAGATGTTTAACAAGTAAGAGAAAGGCTAGGAGTAATGAATTGGCATATAATGTGTGCAACAACATATATATATATAAAAAGTCCCGCATGCTTATTTTGCACGTTTTGCGGTCTACGTTCTAAATGTAATTTTAAAAAGTACTGTGTTATAGGAAACATAGTAATTGGTCAGTTTTTATAATAGCCTAAAATTTACATTGCTATATTTTAGCGTTTGTTAGACAAAATTGAAAACAATGTATTAGAGTAGATCGTATAAATAATTAAAAAAAAATGACATCAAGATTTCTAAACCCAACTCGCTGGCTGACAGATTTGATACAGTGTATGCCTTAAAACAGGAGTCTCCAAACTACGACCCACGAGCAGTTGTTTCATTGTATTCATTTGTGTTAATAGTACTTTTTAATCGTGGGTTCTCGGCCGCTGAATTCTGAGTGTTTACTAAAGAATGAGACATTTTCTTAAAAATATATCCTTTATTTTGACTTTCTAATCCTACTATCGAAATTCAAAAAAAAAATTGTGGGGGAGAAAAATTTAGATTTCAGAAGCAAATTTGTACTTGTAAGCTCTCACAAAATATTGTGTTTGCGATAAATTTCGTGGGCGTCGATCTGACACCTTCAAACAGGTGGCATTAGCAACAACAGAAAAGATAGTCGTTGCTATTTGGGGCTATGTGCTGCACCTTATTTCCAAATATATCACACAAAAGAAAATTTTGAATATATCTTTTTAAATAAATACTACTATTATAATTTCTGTTAAAACAGTATAAATAGATATTTTTAATGATATTTTTTTTCTTTCGAAACAACTGTTCGTAAACTAAGATAATAAAAGTCGACGCAGGTGCAAGATTGCAATATTCGCCTCTTATCTGCATTGATGATCAAAATCAAAAATTAAAATAACATGTTTAATTGATTTTGCATTTTTCTCTCTTTTATTTTGGGTAAAAACAAGGTTCAAAAATTTGTTTTCTTAAATAAAAAAATTGATTTTTTTTACTGGTGTTGTCAAAATATGTGTGCGTCAAAGGATTAATAGTATAGTAAATGGGTGAATTTTTTATAACTTCCAAGGCGCATTAAAAAATTAGAAACTTTTATATGCCCCAATAGTTGCCGCAAATAAAAGACAAATTAAAAAGAGAGGAAGTGCACATAACAAATAATAATAATTTAATGAAGTGCAGAAGTTTTCATGCACATAACTTTTCATTTATTAATTTTATTAATTACTATTGCACTCAAAACATGTTTTGTTTTCGATTAATCATAAGCATTAATTATTCTTTTTGGAAATTTATTATTTATATTTTAATATCAAACGTAGACAATCTTTTTTATGATAAGAATAAAAATTAATTGAAATGTTGACGGTAAATTCGAAAGTGTGTTCCAAATTTCGTATTCCAAAAGTGTGTTGTAAAAACTTCTTTATGTACATTATTTCTCTCGTGATTTTCTTTTATCGCTGGGAAACCTTATCTGATCTCGAGATATATTTCATAATCATTTGAGTGAGTGAGTGAGTGAATTTGGGGTTTTATGGCGCAAGAGCCAATTTTGGCTATACTGCGCCAAACATATGTTTAAATATTAAAAGGTTTATAAAATTTCTGTTAAAAAATTTAAAATCTTAAAAAAAAGTATAAAATTCACTTTCAATATATTTAAAAATTCAGATTGGTGGGGAGAATTCCCCACCAAGTATGACTGGTATTCAGAAAAAGCTATTTTCTCTGTTTTGTAGGAGTTAAAAGTAAACTTCCCTTGAAATAAGTCTTTCCATTTTTTATCACATAATTAGGATTAGGTTCAATTTCATCCTCCACGTCGTATATTATCATTTCTTCCTCCTCCGTTGTATATTCTTCAGAAGCTGGTTTTCGCGGTTTATGTGGAGTCATTTTTATGTCTACTATTGTTTTAAGTATTTCTTTTTTTCTTTTCTTATCACGAATTTTTCTTTTTTTTTTCGAATTCAAATTCTCTATTGTTGTAGAGCCAGTAGGGGGTTGAGTATTGGAGTTGGATGAGGAAGCGGACATGGATGATGAAGCTTTAATAGGGGTTAACATATTGTTTGTGGTGGAAAGTACATTACTAGGTACAGGAACAGGTGGCTGAGGTTTAGAGATATTACATTCTGTTGCAGAGGTGGATGGCAAAAGTTCTGCTTGGGTAGAAGATGATGTGGATATAACAGGAGTGGTTATTGATATATTTGTTTTGGGGATTGGTTTTAGTGGTTGAAGTAACTTCAAAGGTGTACATTTTACTTTGGTTATATCTTCATCTGTTTGAGTGAAATTGTTTTTAACGAGGATTTGGCAGCTTGAGCGTAAGTTTGAGAAGGTTGAGGGGCTATTAATTTTCGGGCTTCTGCATATGAAATATTTCTATTTGTTTTAATTGCTTGGATTTCTTTTTCTGTTTTCCATTTTGGGCATAATTTTGAGTCTGATGAATGGGACTGGGAGCAATTAACGCATTTTGGTTCTAGAGTACAATCTGTGGAAGAATGTCCAACGGATGCACATCTAGAACATGTTAATTGACCGCGGCAGGAAGTTTGAGAGTGTCCGAACCTCTGGCATTTGAAACAGCGCAGAGGGTTCGGTATGTAGGGACGGATTTTACAATTTAAATAACCGGCTTTTATTGTGTTTGGTAGATTCGGGGTATTGAATGTTAGTATTAAATGTTTTGTAGGAATAATTGTAGAATCTTTTTTTATAGTAATTCTTCTGACCTGAATCACACCCTGATCAGAGAACCCATCAAGGATTTCTGCTTCAGGAGTGCTCAACAAGTCAGGTTCAGAAATGACACCGCGTGAAGTATTTAGTGATTTGTGAGGACTTATTATTAGAGGAGAATCGAGAAAAGATTTGGCAAGTAAAAAAGACTTCGTTTGCAGAGCAGAGTTTGTTTCAACTAATAAATCACCGGATCGCAAACGTTTTACTGATTTAGGTTCGCCACCTATTCCTATTAGTGCTTTGTGAATAGCAAATTGCGACTTTATCATAGTATTGTTTGGCAGTGATAAAATCAAGAATCGTGAATGTTTAGAAATTTCATCGACGTTAAGTTTTTTGGGTAAAATAAGGCCTTTACCCGGGCACAGCTGCATTGGATCCATAATAACGCGTATACCACTTCATCCTGGCGGGCCTCCACCCACCACGGAGTCCAACAAGGGAGGCAGTGTGCCGGTCAACTGGTCAAAATCCAGGCACGGCGCTTACCTGGAGTACACCCAGAAGATAATCATTTGAAGTGTATATATAAATATTGAAAGTCGAAGGTCAAAATCGAATACTATGATTGCAATAAATTATCTCTTAATTGTTTCAAAGTATTGATATTGTGTTATGCGTAGCAGTAGACCGTGACATGAACAAATGTGAAATAAATATTATTGATCTGTACGTTATGCACATTAGTTGGCGAGTAAAACTACAAGGTTTCAATGCAGATATTTTGTGGATTCGGATATTGATTTTTGTTTTGATTCTTAACAATGTTTTTTACCTCTGATATTACTGTATCATATGATTC
Source organism: Trichonephila inaurata madagascariensis (assembly GCA_019973955.1). Taxonomy (NCBI): domain Eukaryota; kingdom Metazoa; phylum Arthropoda; class Arachnida; order Araneae; family Nephilidae; genus Trichonephila; species Trichonephila inaurata. The sequence continues at coordinate 25,202 of BMAV01000495.1, read as the reverse complement.
ATACATATAAAGAATATATATTACGAGAGAATAGAATATATATAGAATATATATCCGGAGACTTTACATGGGTTTTCTTCGCCAAGGGACAAGATCTGTTTTCGCGCCCCTACCTTATAATGTGTAATTCTTTGGAGGCCTATATTAAGCTATGTCCTATAGTATTCGAAAAACATTCTTATAGCCCTTGTCTCTAGATTTAAAAAGGACAGAACTTAGCTAATTTTTATTTAACATTTATGCCCCCCGTAGCCCTACCTTGGGAGTCAATTTAAACGAAACTCGTTCTTTGAGGATATCTACTAATCAAAAGAAACATATTTGCCGAATTTCCTATCTGTCGGTCTAATAATTCAAAAGCATGAGTTTTCTTTCATGTGAAGCACTCCTGCAACCGCTTTGTGAGTCAATTTCCGTAAAACTAAAAACTGTGTCTCTACTCAACAAAAGAAACATGCTTGCCAAATTTCTGGTGTATAGTTAAAAGAAAATGATTTTTTTGTCCAAGTCTGTAGGTCTTATGACATCGGAGATCTTGTGATGAGTATGGGTTACTTTTTTCCTATGTATCTAGATATATATTATAAATGCGAAAGTTTGTGAGGATGTTTGGTCGTCTTTCACGCAAAAACAACTGAATGCATTTTAATGAAACTTTACAGTAATATAGCTTATACATTAGAATAACACATAGGCTATAATTTATAAAGATATTGTGTGAAGTGTCCAAAATATAACGATATTTGTCAAGAAAGTAAGAAAAAATTCTGCCATCTGCAAGCAAAAGAGGCCACGACAGCATATATCTGTCTTTTATTTGTTAAGAAACCCTTTTTGTTTTGGCTACGCAAGATGAACGCTTCTAATTTATTCCTGTAATCAGCGTAATCCCTAATTTTTTTTATTTCAGAATAAAACTAAGTTTTGAAGGGAGAGGTTGTTATAAATCTCTCTTTAATTGAATATTTTTTTAATGATTTTATTATGCACATTTGTGTGTGTGGTAGTAAGAAATTGATCTTTTTTCAAAATAAATGCTTTTATCGGTTCTGGTACTTAAAGTAAATACACTTTCTCTTTCACACTGCATCATTTGGACAAATTTTCAAAATTTGTTTGTGGGGTTAGTAGTTAATTATAGCGCGCTATAATTTTAATTGAATAGGCAGATATTGCATTTTTAAGTATAAAAATAATTATAACTACTGTACTGTATTTTTTGGAGTGAGTGAATATTAACGTCGCATTGTTCAGCTACTCGAGGGCTTTTGGCGATGGACCACGTAATTTTGAACCTTGGTCAAGTGACGTGGACGACACCTGAGCTGGCACTCCCATCTCCTAACACACCACACCAACTTAGCAGGAATATTCTTTGAAATCCACTCTTCCAAGATATATGGCAGCACGGGTTCTATGATGAGTATTTTACCGGGGAAGGCGAATAGTTTTGTAGCAGATATTGCGTTTTCAGCTGATTTGCAAAGATTATCATTTTTGTCTCGAAAAAATAGTTAATGTCAAAATTTAAGTGTCTTATGTTTTTGTATGTTAATGAAGACCCTAGAAAACGATTTGACTATTTATTTTAAGTGAACGGTGTATATAATAAATTTTACAGTGGAATACAATTAATTTATTAGCTCTAACGGATTAAATAGGGCTGCGGTAGCCCAGTGGTTAAGGTATCGGACCATGGCAGGCATGTCATGAGTTCGAGCCCAGTACCACTAAAGACCCGCCGTGTAGGGCAGCGATGCACGTTAAATCTGTCGAGAGCTGAAACGTCCTCCCGTTGGTGTGGTAGTTAGGAGAGGGGGGTGCCAGCTCAGGTGTCGTCCACGTCACTTGACCATGGTTCAAAATTACGTGGTCCGTCGCCAAAAGCCCTCGTGTAGCTGAACAGTGCGACGTTAATATTCACTCACTCACTCACTCACTCACTAACGGATTAAATTTCCCAAATTGGAATATTTTGTTTATGTATATCCCTCAATTTTTAATGTAGTGATCTAAAGAAAATATTGCATCAAAAAAACTGCAGTAAATTATAATGCGGTAGATAAAGCATTAACGTGCATCGCCCCCCTACACGTGGGTCCTACAAAGCTCTAATAAAGCTCGAGCTTTGAAAGTAACTAGACATTTGCCAACTTGATTCTATCGTTAACATTTTGCTATGTTTTTCATTGAATCGCCGTTATAATTTAAGAAACGGCGTTGCTTGCGAATATTACAATTTTAACATAAAATAAATACAACATAAAGTAATATTAATGTATTACACTTTTTTCAGATATAAATTATTTACACTGTTTTAAGCGTTCATTACATAAAACTTTTAACAATGTGTTACTTTTGCTGAGCAGAGATCAGCTTAGGGAGGTATTTTCAAAAATTGACCCTCAAGAGTGTTACGGGGTGTTAAAAATAATAATAAAAAAAAACTTTTAATCAGCTATTAGATCTACAGACTTAAAATTTAACGAAGGTGTTTTTTTCCCCTTTCTTTTTTGTTCAGTTGAGATATGCAAAAAGCTTTTTTTGTTTGATTTGCAATTCACGTAAAATTAACTCATTAAAAACTTTATCTTTCAACCTCTGTTGTTTAATTTTTCAGTTCACCCGTGCGAAGAACGGGTATACCAGCTAGTATATATATA